>QXDR01000032.1:0-19210 GCA_003717165.1 Protomyces inundatus | reverse complement strand
CCTGTCTTCTCTGTGTTTGGAGCGAATCTCGATCGTCCGGTGGTGTGTTTGAGTTTGGCGCGAGTTTGCCTCGATCACGCACAATGTTTGAAAGTGTTTGACTGTTTGTGCCTCAAACTCCCCACCCTAAATCTGCAATTCATTACAAGAAAGGTAAAGAAAAATTGCAATGATCAAGCTTTTTGACTGTCACTCGTTTGCTGGACTTCTAAGCTACCTTTCCGTGAGCCCGATATCGTATGTGCATTTGTAATTGCTGCAGCCGGTCCGCCAACGACGGATACTTCAGAGTCGTGGACGACACCTGACGCTTACAAGTGGGACATGCACATCTTGTCAGCAGCTGAAGCTACCACTACAAAATTGTCGATCACGCATGAGTCATCGAATGATCAATTAGGCAATGATTTCAAGATGTATGGCGCCACACCTTATCGGTCGCGGACATTTACCCATTTAGCGCCGAAGTTTTTGCCAGTGCATGTACACATCAAAAGAAATTTGACTGGTAATTGAGCTACAAAAAAAGCTCTGTGTTGAATGAAAAGACATTATTATAGATGAGCAACCGCAATTGATGGCCACGTTGCAACTACTGAGCAGGATCATGGGTTGAAACATTTTTTAAAGCATTCGTCGAATGGGTCCGATTTGTGTTTAGCGTCATTTGTAGTGCACCGATTGTTACAGACCTGACATAACTTCCCGCAAAGACCGTTATAGCGTCCAATACTGACCCGAGTAGGGCAAATCTTTTCACAATCCTTGATAGCTTGGGTCGGCTGAATGAGCACTCCCGAAATCATCACAATGACCATGATCGAGAACTGTCCCAGGGCGTTGAGATTGACGAACATGGCAGGAGGGGTCTACAGTTGACTGTTAGCCTCCTATCTCAAAGTTGACAGGCTGCAGGAGGCTGAATTTGTGTCTGATACCTTTACTGCAGTGGATAGATGAGAAAACTCTGTGTGATTGAGACCTGATTTAGAATGCAACAGGTAGGCTTCTTATAGCAATCTGCATGAGCTGCAAACGATGTAATTACTAATCGAATCTCGGATGGCCCGCGCTGATTGACGATATGACCATCACGACCCATCGGGCTTCCGAGTTTCTTGTGGTGCCTGTGTTGATGACATGTGCATATCATCGTGAATTTGCACAGCTCGTGAGTCGTGACAGCTGCAGAAGCTTATCTCAAGGCCAGGAGTTCGTCAAATGGAAGATCGGCACAGGTGCCTTGGTCGACTGAGCTGAGCCGCTTCTCAATCGAATGCAATTTCACCCTGTCTCAGTGGCTGTGCTTCGAGAGATAAGTGAATCAGATGAGCTGCTGATAAGCCCCTTCCAGGGATCTCAAAGAAGCCCTAAATGAGCCAATTGGGGTGCAGGCCACGCGTGGAAGATTTCGGATTCTTCGACTTTCGTATGCCGAAAATGATGGTGATTTCATAAGCTTATACAGTAGTGCCCCTAAATTTAGAATTGGTGATCAATATTTGTTCAATCGCTGCAGCTGCGCCAACTGGCCGAGCTTTCCAGACGCTGTTCAAGGTCACGAATGCTAATTCGAAGCTGCCCAGGTCGTCATCCTAATCTTAATCGCTGCTGAGGTCAGACCTCGAGCTATTGGCAGGTCTGAGAAGCGTACAGCGGATGCATGATGCGAGCTAAGAATAGGCAGTCAAAGCTAGATCGCGATCATAGAAAAAGACCCTGTGCAGATGAAGATTGTATTGAATTGAACTATGGAGACTCTTTTGGTCGAGAAGATATCCCCGTGACAGAAACAAAATCAGGTCTTGCATATCTCGACAGCATAGCAGCCGCATTGAATTTACTCGCCGCGTTTCGAGTTCATGCAATTCGAGACGCAATCTAGGTCTGATTTCCCTCCGTTTACAGAGTTCCTACAGTGATCTTTGCACGAAAAACAGGTCTCTTCGCAAGCGGTATATTCGACAACGTTGGTTTCTGCATTTCGACAGTAAGTGGCACAACTTTGCGAAGCTTGAACCGAGCAACACAGTCCTCTTGCAATCACTAGAATGATCATCGTCGTAATTGTAGGCAAATTATTGAGATTCGAGATCATAGCAAGTTGTGCCCTGACCTGTTAGCCATAATTTTTCACCCCGACATGCTGAGAATTGTATTGGTACAAGATACCTTGATAGACGAAGAGACACTAGTCTTCTTGTGTAGGTTCTTGATGGCAAAGGAATTCTTCGATAGATCTCATTGGGCGTGAGGTCCTTGTAAGTCTTCCGGGCGATCAAGAGTCTCACAACCCCTGATACTACCATACCCGGCTGTCGGCATATCCGAACACGACAATCCAAAGATACAGTAGGCAGGCCCCCTATAATAACCAAGGGGTGCAGCAGCAGACGGATCAAGCTTTGAAAGAGCCAATCGATGTTAATGCTACTCAGAGATGGTGAGGATATCTTAACTTTAATGTGCCTGCATGTCACAATTAGGGTGGGAAGTTTGAACCTTCGAACAGTCAAACAAAGTCAAACACTGTTTGTGTTTGAGGCAAACTCGAGCCAAACACAAACAGACGACCCGGTGCTTGAGGTTCAAATCAAACACAAACAAAACACTCTGTTTGTTTGAAATGTTTGACACTATTTGAACCATTGGGGAGGACTCGACGGAGGCTGACGCCAAGCAAAAACTTTTCCCAGTAGCTGTGAAATCGCGTGATAAAGGGCAGCCGAGGGAAGCTCCTGATCACATCTACAGGCTATTCGCTCGGCTCTCAGATGCAGGCCCATCGATCACTGGCGTGCGCAGATCCTGACGGCCCTGCAGCTGTAGTTGTAGCCGACTCACAATAGTTGATACAAGGGCCAGCACTACGGCTCAGCTACTCAGACGCTGCCTGAAGCACAGATACATATAACCTCAGTTTTGGGGTTTGTTCCTGGCGAGATCAGCTGTCAAGCAATCAAATTGACGGCGAAGCACGCACTGTATCTTAAGATGTGAAGCGCGCACCGTACAAGAGTGGACTGGAAATGGACAGAAGTTTGCAAAGTCTGAGTGGCCAGAGAACTCGTTTGAATTTTTGAAGTCAGAACGATGTCATGGCGACACAGAGGTAAAATTTGACCATCATGCCATGATTATATGGCTACCCCGGCAAGAAGGTCACCAGCTACTTAGTATCTCGGGCTGATCGTCTATGTCCCGCCATTGTCACGCAGGCAATTTTGCAGCAGCCTTGGCCCGTTCTTTGCTCCTTTCCAGGTTTCTGCAATTGAGACAGATCTTCATGCAGGATTTGAAGAATTCCCCATGCCTGAAACCCATAACGTGGCAATAATTTCTATAAATGAGCGAAGCTTGAGCCAGTTTAGTCTATTCACCTGCAACAACTGGAATGACCATCATCGTAAGCCTAGCATTTTCATTCATATTTAAGAGCACAGCGAGTTGGGTCTGTTGTGAAATATTAGCCGCCGACTTGAAGCTGACGGCTACAGGTAATTGTATGTGGTGTGTTTTGTTACCTTGATAGTCTTGGAGGGTTGAAGCCTGGTACGATCGACAGTTGACTCATAACTGCTGCGACGAAGCTTTTTATAGCGTCTCAGCATATGCAGTCAGTGCAATTGTTAATCAGAGTTCGGCTGAACCGTTTGATGATGAATTGAGCGAGTAAAAACGTTGCACGGCTCTCGAAAATCTCGCACATGTAGTTCCATTATGCGTCCATCAGACTCCATGTGATGACAAAATATGGTCGTGTGTGTGCTTGCAACCTTATATTCTCAAAGTCCTCAGCCGAACTTGCCAGCCTTAGTCAGATGTGATCATGCCTTGTCTCGCGGTAGTTGGGGCAGCAGCGTTGCGTCACGATTAATTGCAAATCATCAGCATATACACTGGTACATAGCCACAACAAAGAGTGCCTAGGTGTCAAAATCTCAATGAACGTCATGCAAGAGAACAAAAGTGCGGCAATTGCGCGATGGCTATGTACGATTTGAATTGTCCGATTGCAATTTGTCTATGATAACATATGCAACGCTCGAACGGTGCAGTTGAGTTACGACTGAAATGCAGCTCATGGAATATCGTGTCGAAGCAATTCTTCATCTTCGCGAGTGGCTTCGGAGTCAAGCTGATCCTGAGGGTTCATGACCTCAAGTAACCCTGCAGTTGATTCGCACAGAAGGCACTCTCGGTCTCCCTCTGTGTCAGCAGTCAAGACATAGGCTTGTGTTTCTATCATTCTTGCAGCTTGTCTATCGGAAGCAGAACTGCTTGAGAATGGCTGCGTCTGGGATGGCTGGATTGATAACTGCGACTGACAATGCAAGCCTGCTGCTCCTGAGGGTTGACCAACGAATGTGAGGTACGTCTGAGACAAAAGTTGATCCATGTTGCTTGCCAGACCCCGAACGAGCTGCATAGCAGGTTGCATCCGGACCAAATTGTAATTGGACTGACCAGATTGCACGAAGGGCTGAGATTGAGAAGCATCGTGTCGATGATGACGCTGACAAACAGATCGAGAGGAAGATGCTGCATTTGGGTTGTGATATCTGTGTGGCAAATTGCCGACACCGTGGTCGTCTGCAAGATCATCCGAAGATTGTTGCATAGACGGAAAATATTGTGTCAAGACGGCTCCTTGTCGAGTTGCTTGCAAGGAACTTCCAGATTCCAACTCTGTTATACTTGCGCCATGCAAATCTTCGTTGTTGTTGTTGTTATAGTATTCCTCGTAGTCTTGATCTTCAGCTGCAGCTGCGGCTGCAATTTCTTGCTGAAGTTCTCTCCTTAAAGTATCATATCTCTCCAGTTCTTGTGGATTATAAGGAATCAGCCAAGGGCAGTACAAGTGGTATTTTTGTTTGGAATTAACGCTGCATGCGGAACATGACGGAGTATAATTTGGCGAGATACATGGAGTCGTCTCCTTGAATACTCTCATCTGATCTGTATGACAGTTCCACGGTCGGCCTTCCAGGCGTTTAAGCCTCATAAAGTCAGGACTTTCAGAGACAAAGCGTGCAATCCAACCACAGACCAAGTCCATCGCGCACCATGGTCGGGCGTCTGCGGTTCCAAGTATACCTTCGCGCAGAAGAGTGAAGAGAGCAAGCGATTGACGACAAAAACACCCTGCCACGGTTGTTGGATGGTTGTCCAATGTATGAGGCGTTCGATACACAGGATTACCGGTACTTGCTTTCGAGTTTCCAGAGATTGCCATCAGTCTCACGCGACCTTTCCAAGCAAGACGACCATTGAAGCACCATCTTTTGGAGTAAATACACTCGTTATCAGACTGCTGAAGTTGCTCTTGAGCAGCCATTTGCTTTCGCCTTCTTTGCTGTACAGTTTTGCCCAAGAGAGCCTTTGTCAAAGTCGATTGGAAGTTGTCGAATGCCAACTTACAAAGTTCAGGGCAACTTTGTTTCTCGTCTTCCGGAATCAGTATGGCCGTGAAGTTGAACACCACAGAGCGACATTTGGATGGTGCTCCTACAGACTCAGAGAGCTGAGTAACGCATGCTAGTACAATCAGGCCCGACAGCAGCAAATAGGGCCGAATCGACTCCCAGAAGGCTCTCATGGACCGTGTTTCTTGTAGCGAGTAATAGACGGGTGACTCGAATTTTGTGAATGAGTAACACTGTCACTGGCTTCGCGTCTATAGTCGAGGTTTAAATAAGACGCTTTGTGCAGCTAGAAAGTGGTCACGGCTGCATATAAATTGCTTACTGCGGCAGGTGAACTTGATTACCTAGGAAGGGGTTTTTGTCCACGTGTACTTGTTGGAGGCACCTGGTGACTTGAAGGAACACTGATCAACAATTGCTCTCGAAGCCGAAACGATTCACATGGTTCACTAATTGCTCTAGTTGCGAACGCAGGAGGAACGTGGTGACTTGAAAAAATTAAGTAGCATTCTGCTTCGCAACGATCGAAAACGCCGCAGTCAATCCCATACTATCGTCAGATTAGCTGCGAAGCAAAGCTGTGCCATCGATCTGTATGCGCGTAAATTTGTCGCCAAACTTTTGAAATTGCTCTCTGCTGCTGTATCTAGGCATATGTATCGAGAATCTGGCCGTACCTGTAGTGATGCTTGAGTAATGCTTCTGCAATGTAACTGACCGTTTTGATGTGATAAGCTTCGATAACTTCTACAAGCGAGCCAAGTTGATTTCTTTTCCGTCATGCACACCTCATGATGCACGGAGCTTGGAACTGCAAATTTGCTGTGTTTGCTTCAGAGCTATTGCAAGAGCGGCCGTGAGGCGACGAGCTTGCTGCAAGCGTTCTTTACATTATAGTTGCAGACCCATACTTCTACATTGAAGAAAGATCGAAAATCCAAATTCGTGGTAGCGGCTTACTACCGAATACAAGTTGTCTGAGGCGGAAATTCTCCGGCTAGGGCAAGGGACTTGGCCGAGACGGGTCATTTGCCGCATCCTGGATCTGTTCCTTGTCCTCTAGAGCTGGCGCTTCATCAATCTCGCACTGACAGTCCATGTCTGAATCTGAAGAAAGCAAGACATAAGGTCCTCTTTCTGTCATTTCCGCAGCTGCTCCTGGAACAACTACTTCCGGAACAGGGACAGTCTCAGCCAGCTCAATTGATTGTTGCGGTTGGCTGTGCGACGATGTTGTTGCAAACGAGAATCCGGAGCCTGGTAATGATTGCATGAAGGATCCGAGATTGCTCCACGCGCTAGGACGAGCATCTGTCCACTGAGCCAATCGGAAACTGGGTCTATTCCCCTGTGCAGAAGCATGGTATGTGTTTGAAAAGGGAGGCATTCTTGGACGTTTCGTATCTTTGAGATTTCCATGTGAGGTAGAGGCTGCATTTTGGTCCAACCGAGAATGAGGTAAACCGCTCATACCTTGATTGGTTGACGAGTAGTCTTGCTCTGATGGCCAATTAAACATATCAATGTTCCGCCCGTAACTTAGCATCCGAGAAAACTCTTGCCCTGACAAAGGTTGATATGGGGATACAATTAGAGGCTTTGGAATTGGTTTGGGAGGCATTGGAGAATCCGAAGGCTTCTCAGCACGACTCATTACAGCGGCATATTGTTTCTGCAACTCTATGCGCTGATTTTCGTATTCTTGAAGCGCCTCTCTGTTGTAGGGTATGAGCACTGGACATTTCAAAGGTTGAACGCCTCGAGATAGCAATTGGGTGTTGGCGTTACATTGAGCGCACCAAGGAGTAAAAGATGCCGGCTTACAGGTCACAGGTTCGAAGAATATATCAATTTGTGTTGTTTCACATTGCCATTTTCTGAAAGCTTGCGATTGTACAGTTGCATCCTGACGTGCGACCTCATCCCGACCATTCACGAACAAAGCCATTCGCAGACAAATCTCGCGCGGCAGGCAGTCCGGTCTTGCCCTTTGTGATATGTCATGGCGCACCAAGAGAAACATTGCCAGAGACTGTATGCATTGACAACCAGGCGCCGTCAGTAGCTCGGTTTGCAAATTTGAGGTAGATGAACGCCGGAATTGGGCGTGTCTGTTAGTTCCGGTCGGGTCCGTATCGAGTAGGGCAGCTATGTGCACTTTATTCTTTGTAGCAAGACGTCCATTGAAGCACATTCGTTTGTAGTAGATGCAGGTATCTGCCAGACCAGAAGATTCTTCCGATGCAGGTCGCTTGAGCTTTCCTTGAGGCTTTTTATACTTAGTTACGCTACCCTTATCGTTCAAGATCTCCTGAAAAGATTTGAATAATGAAGCGCATGCATCAGGACAGCTTTGATCTGCCGTTGGAATGACCCAAGTTGAGAAGTTGAAGACGGCAGAGCGACATTCGCCTACACCTGACTGCATCGATACGTTGACTAAGCCTGCTAGCTTGAGCAAAAACGCCAAAAAGCCAAATCCCATGGCTGCTAGCAGAATCTGTCTCATACCAGATATGCGGTCTCGATAAGGGTTTTAAACTGGTTCAAGAGCAGAACGTAGAGCGAGTGAGCTTTGCGAGCTTCAGGCAGATTTTCAGTATTATCACTTTCGTGTTGTTAGCAAATCGATGTCGTACTTGCACATGATGCTGTAGCTCAGGGTGACATCCGAGGTGACTGGATGTCTCGTGAAGAAGTGTGAAGATTCAACATGGATCTCAGTGCTAAAACATGAAGGTCCTTGGCCCATGAGTGCAGAAGAACCTTTGCGATGCGGTATTGCCTGATTAATGGTCTAAAAATCTATAGCTATACCTATACGGCGCACATGGAGGTGTTTCGTGAGTATGCTTGACTGCAATATCCATCGACATGAGAATTTAAAGCATGAAATGAATGAATCTTCTGAGAAAGACATGACTGTTAAGCTTGTATCCTACGGGGTTCAAGTCTGCTAGGGAATGGAGCCTCGCAGCGATGCAATTTCCTCAGATTCTTTTCGTTCGTCGTCTGTTTCCGTTGCCTCGCTTGACTTGCACTGACAATCTGTGTCCTTGTCTGAAGATATCAATACGAAATTTCCCCTGTCTGTTCTTTTTCCGGCTGGAGCTGCAGCTTGAACAGTTATCTCCGGTCCAGAAACAGTCTCGGCCAGCTGAATAGAACGCTGCAGCTGTGGTTGACTCTGGGACGACATGGCTGCGAATGAAAATGCTGAGAATGGTTGCATCATTGATTCCAGATTGCTTGGCATACTCGAGTGCCTATCTATGAAATAGCCAATGGGAAGGAAATGAGGACTTTTGACTTGTGTGGAAGGATGGTATGTCTCTGAAAAGGGCGCGTCTTTGGGACGCTTCGAAGCTCTGCGGCCGGGGTTCGAGGTTGAAGCTGTATTTGCGTCAAACCGAGCATGAGGCAAGCCGCTAGTGCCTTGGTCAGGTGTCGAGTAATCTTGACCTGATGGCCAGTTAGATGCGCCGATAACTTGCTCGTTGAGCTCTGCTGGGTTACGCTTTGATGCAGACTGCGGTTCAGAAAGTGAAATTGGATTTGAAAGATACCACCTTGCGCGCGGTCCTGTTTCTTGACTATATGCCGCTGAGTATTTCTTTTGCAATTCACTTCGTTGTTGTTCATACTCTTGAAGTACTGTCCTATTGTATGGGATGAGCACTGGGCATCTCAAAGATTCGACTCCTTTAGCATGCAGACGCTTGTTGCTGTTGCATTCGGAACACCACGGGGTATAAGACGGTATTTTGCATGGAATGCTGTCAAGAAAGACGTCGACTTGATCTGCTATACATTCCCATTCGCGGAAAACGTGTTTTTGGTTGCTGAAACCATATTTCCTGTTGTCTTCATGAACTCTTTGGGTCACAAACCCTCCCAGTCGTATACAGATTTGTTGTGGTTCACAATCCAACCGTAGTCTTTTCGCGACGTCATGGCGATACAAAGAAAACATCGCCAGGGACTGCGTGCAGACACATCCTGGGGTTGTCTTTGGTCCGGTCTGCGATCTGGCACCGGCTGACGTCTGTCTGAAGATGGCTTGACGGGCCTTTTGTTCAGGGCCGGCATAATCCGCGAGCACGTCAATATTGACTCTGCCTTTCGTAGCGAGACGTCCGTTGTAACAAATGCGTCTATAGTGAATGCATTGGTCAGCTACATCGCCAACTGGAAGGCCTGCCGGGGAGACACCTGCTTGTATAGGTTTCCCAATTCTGGAGTCTGTAAAATCCAAGGCATCCTTGAAATCTTTGAATGCCGCAGTGCATGCGTCAGGACAGCTTTCAAGTGCCGATGGAACGATACGCGTGGTTAAATTGAACACGGCAGCGCGACAGAAAGGCTGATTCCGTTGCAAAGATACGTTGATGAAGCCCGACAGCTGAAGCAAAAGTGCTGGCAGACCAAGATTCATGATTGCTCGTAGCAGCATCCCCATGTCTGATGTTGAACAGATTTAACCTGGGTGGTGGTTGTCCGGTCTTTGCCGATCGAGAGCGTCATGAGAATTTCCCTTTTATTTTATGTTTGTAACATCTGCATAAGTTGTCAGTTGAGTCAGGGTCACAGTCAGTTCTCCAGGGTTAGGGTGTCAATCAGATGTCCATCTCTCAACAATCAAGCCCATGCGCTAGACCTGGTAGCCAAGACTACAACAGATGGCCAAGACTTACAACGTGGGCATCCTCGGTGCTACAGGCACTGTCGGGCAGCGCTTCATCACGCTTCTCAAATCACATCCCTTTCTCAAGATTCACCAACTTGGCGCATCGAGCAGAAGCGCCGGCAAACTTTATCTCAAAGCGACCAAATGGAAGCAATCAACGCCGTGTCACGATGGCGTCAAGGGCATGACGATCCAGACGTGTGAGCCCAAGAACTTTGAAGGATGCGACATCATCTTTTCTGGCCTCGATGCCGATGTCGCTGGCGAGATTGAGGCGGCGTTTCGGCAAGCGGACTTTAAGCTCTTTTCCAACGCAAAGAACTATCGACGGGATCCGCTCGTGCCGCTGCTCGTACCGACAGCCAACCCGGAGCATCTCGAACTTATCCGTGCGCAACAGAAAGAGACGGGCGCTGGTGGATTTATTGTTACCAACTCGAATTGCTCCACGGCAGGTATGGTGGTGCCGCTCGCTGCCATCCAAGCCAAGTATCCCGGCTTGATTGAGAGTGTCGATGTCGTGACACTGCAGGCCATCTCTGGCGGTGGCTACCCGGGTGTCCCCTCTCTCGACATTCTCGACAATGTCGTGCCCTTCATCTCGGGCGAGGAAGAAAAGATGGAATGGGAGACGGGCAAGATTCTCGGTCGCTATGCCGATGCCGCCATTCAGCATGCCGAGATGAACGTCAGCGCGAGTTGTAACCGTGTGGCTGTCATTGACGGCCATCTCGGGTGTGTCACCTTGCGCTTTGCAAAAGACCAGGCGCTGCCATCGCCCGCTGACCTCGTGGCTGCCATGGACGATTGGACACCCTTGCAACAAAGCGATGCCTTGCCGAGTGCGCCGCGCAAGGCCATCTGTATCCATGAAGACGAGGATAGGCCACAGCCGAGGCTGGATCGCGAGTTGGATGGCGGTTATGCCGTCAGTGTTGGCCGCGTGCGTGCGTTGCCGAATGGACGCGGTGTCAAGTTTGTCTGCTTGGTGCACAACACCGTCTTGGGCGCTGCTGGCATGGGTATCCTCAATGCCGAGCTCGCCATCCAACATGGCTTTATCTAGAATTCGATGTAGAGTTCGTTGCATCCTGGCATATAGATTGAATGCACTGCTAACTCGGGAGCTATCGCTATCGCTATTGATCATTGACGCGCGTCATAAACTCTAGTTCGGCGAGAGCCTTGCGTTCAATCAAGATGCGGTTATACTTGAGCAGCTCCCACAAGAGCATCTCATCCAGTCGCAGCACTTCACAGAGGTAGCCGACATTGGCCGTAGCACGCTCGAGGTTCGTTCGCTCCTTGTTGGTGATGAACAAGGTCCGTCCACCCAACGCCTGCTTCTTCTCGACCTCGGCAAAGCCATGGGCCTCGAGAAACGCAAGCGCCGTTTGTGTCTTATGCGTTGGCAACTCCATCTGTCCTTGCACCACCGTCAACTTGCCCTCCCTAAATAAATGGGACAAGGCCGTCCGGATGGCGAGGTGATAGACTTTGCGTGGCAACTCGGTTGAAAAGTCTCTCGGCTTGGGTCCATGCGCCCGGGCACCGCCGCGCAACATGGGTGAACTCCGATCACCCAATCGTGCAGCACCAGATCCTTTTTGCGGACGTAGTTTCTTAGTTGAATAGGTCATATCGCTTCGTGACTTGGTCGAGGCGGACCCTTGCCGCATGGCATCGCGTTCAAAGACAATGGCGCGATGTAAAAGGTCTTTGCGCATGGGTGATTGTAAAAAAGAGGTTTTGAGCTCGAAGCGGTCGGCGGGCATCAACGCCGGGAAGCTGTGGGCCGTCAATGAGGTGAAGGGCGGCAGAAGGGCGAGGGCGGCCTTGGTTGGATTGATGGGGGCCTTTCTGAGCATCTTTCTTGTTGGTGGATGCTCTTGAAGGATGCGTCTCTTTCTTTCTCTTGTCGTCAAGTTTTGACCACACGACAAACAGGATATCTAAAGAGCTGGAGCTGGACTACTTGTATAAGTATAGCTTGCTGGAGAGATGAATACGATAACTGCTGTAAAGAAGATGCACGGGCCCATGCTGCTTCTTGATACGGATTCAGTCCATACGCTAGAAAAGCCTGAGGACATACAGGCTAACCAAGGCACGGCACACAAGCTCAAGCGTGTCTGTCCTATTGAGCACCGCTACCCTGCCAATCGACCTGCTGCAGGCCAAGTCTGGAACGTTTTTACCTGTGCTCCTCAGCTCCAAGACAAAACCATCACAGTGACTGTCCTCGAACGGCATCCGTACACCACCCAGACCTTCATTCCAATCGGCCGAGCAAGCAATGCGCCCTATCTCGTTGTGGTTGCAAGCAACAAGCGGCAAGACGGCCGCGATGTGCCTGATCTCGAGAGGGTCCAGGTTGTCTTGTGTACATCCCAGGCCGTCACCTATGCCATCAATCAGTGGCATGCGCCGATGATAGCTCTGCGGCAAGAAACGCAATTCTGCGTCACGAACGCTGAAAATGGCACGGCAGATGACTGCGAAGAGCATCTGTTGGCTGAGCCGCTGCGTATCGTTCTTGGTGCACTGCAAGCCTAGTACATGCTGATTTCACCACCGACAACCAGATGCTCGCCTTTACTCTCCGTCTTTTCAGCCACTTCATACTTGCCGCCGACAATACAATCCCGCAACGAGCACTTGTCGCGGATAATGGCGCCTTGACCGACTGTACAATTCTCCAGCTTGACGGAATCGCAAATCTCGACATGGTCCATAATCAAACACCCCGTCAACCGCGTCATTTTGCCAATCTTGCAATGCGCGCCGACAGAAGTGCGTTTGATGGTGACCTTGTCGTCAATCGCCGTTTCGGCGCCGACGAGTGAGTCGGGACCAACCGTTGTCCGTTCACCGAGCGTCACATTCGGCCCGAGTCGCGGCTGTGTCGTCACTTTGAGGGCGTGTTTGTTGATGTCGAGGAAGGATTGCAAGACATTGACGCGGCCGCAGAATGGGACGGGTGGGTCTTGCTCCATGATTTGTAAACAGCAACGGACATCCTCTTGAATCTTGTACTTTTGACGCGTCAAGGATTGGAATTGCGCTTTGCAGAGGAGAGGAATCACGTCCGTGTTGACGCGTGAGAGTGGCGCCAGCTCGGCAATCAAGTCAAGCACCCACTTCTTGCAGATGTAGAGGTGTAGATCCTGCAAACTCGTGGTCAATTCCATCTTTGGGAACTTCCAGAGCATCGACATGCGCATCCGTAGCTCGTCATCTTCCAAGTCTGCCTCGGATCGACTGAGAAGCAACGTCTTACTTGATGCTTCAAAACCGGTAAAGGTCTTTGTGACACGCTTCTGTGGCGTCACAATCTCCGGTCCATGCCCGCGATGGTACAAGGCCGTAACGCTGGCATTCGACAGCCGATGTTGGTCGAGCAAGGCAAACGGCGGCGCATCACAGACAGTATCGCACGCCAGAATGACGACATCGGAGCGAATCTTGTGTTTGGGGTGGTTTTTAAGTAGCAATCGAATCGCATCGGCACTGCCAACGAGTTCATCTTCAGAAGATGTTGGCACGAGCATGGGCTTGAGTCCGGCAGTCGATAATTTTGTCCACGATTGTTTGAGCCAGGTTGCGATGGCAGCTTCTTGTTCTTCTAGACACAAGATGAGACAAGTTTGGATGCCTGCTTTTTCAACCCAGCTGAGCGGATAAGAGAGCATGGCTCGATTGACGACGGGCAGTAAGCATTTCGGGAGATTTTCTGGGTCAGAGAGCGGCACAAGATTGCCGCCTGGACCAGCAAGAATCAAGGCTGTGAATTCAGGTGCCGCATGGGTCTTGACGCGTGCTCCAGACATCTTGAGCTGTGTTTATTTAGACTTTGACTAAAGCTTAGATGCTTGACCTGACTGAGCCTTTCCTAAGCAGCTTTATGTTGATGTGGTGTCGCAGTCGAGAACTTTTTCCTGCTGAATTCATAATCTGATCTGAACCGAGAAATCGCATCTTGCACAGCTCAGCAAGGCGACAGGGGTCATGCACCTCTACATATATATTATACAGATGGGCCGACAGACACTGTACCTGTCTTTGCTGTTGTTACATAATCTACCGACGGCAGTCTGTCCTTGCTATGCTACATGCTGCAAAAAAGAGCTGACTCTGCTGTCAAAAGGATTTATTTGTAGCATACAGCACAGTGTTTCTTACATGATCAGTACTGGGAAGGCAGGGACCGCATGTCAAAGTACTAGGCTCTGCGTAGGTAGCAAGTATGGAGCTCAACGGGGCGACGTGTAGCTTCCGGCTGCAACTCAGTACCTCGTTCAGAAGTGAGCACCGCTGTCAAGTTGTGTCCCTCAGACTTTCCGGCAATCCAGATCTCAGGTCTTGGCCGGCTTGGTCTTTGGCTTGCGCTTCTTGAAGGCAACAGCCGGGCCAGGGTCAATCTCAGCGTCTTTAGCAACGGTAGTCTCGCGAACAACCACTTTGAAGTTGATCAAGTCATCGTCCACGCCTTCTCGCGCACGCTTTAATGCCGGGTCCATCGTCTTGAGCAGATCAGCCTTCTCGATCGGCTGGCTATGCGCATCAGTCGCTCTTGTTGCACCGTCAGACTTGATGTCCTCTTGCCCTTCGTCTTTGACCGCTTCCTCTTTGGCTGGATCCATGACCTGCTGTGACGCTGGCGTCTCTATCGTCGACCAAGAACCCGGCATCGCCTGCGCCGCCAATGCTTGCCGCTGTACCTCTGCATCTTCCAACACCGACCTCGTCTTTTTCGGCTTGACACCCATATTGACCGCCTTGGGCCCCGTCTCTTTTATAGACTGCTTCTCCAAGACGGCTACTTTACCGCCCATCCGCGCCAGCTCTCGATTCGTCCTCGCCTGTTCACGTTGTTCCGTTTCATGCTTCTTGTGTAGATTGCGTACTTGTCGCTTGAGTGCGTTTTGATGCCGGTCGCTTGCTTCATGGGTGCGCTTGTTGAAGGCATCGTTGCGGACAAAGGTCTTGCAATAGTCGCAGTAGTAGTTGCCGACTGACTTCCAGTACTCGGTCATCGCCTCGTCTTTTGTAGCTAATGTACTTGTCCAAGTAGTATTGGTCCGGCGTGTCTTTTGATCAAGACGACATGGACAAGGTGCATCAAGTCTCACAGACTTCTTTCAACAAGAATGCAGTCCTCTATGACAAGGCCCGGCCTTCTTATCCGCAAGAGACAATCGAGACGCTCATCCGCAAGCTTGAGCTGGAGGCTGGCTCAAAAGTACTCGACTTGGTAAGGCCGACCTGATCGCATTTTGCTAGCGCAACATCCGCTGACAAGGCCAGGCATGTGGCACAGGCAAGTTTACAAGACTGCTTGATGGCCGCGGCTTTGACCTGACGGCCGCTGATCCCTCCAAGGGCATGCTTGACGTCCTGGCCGCCTCGTGCCCCCATATCCCCGTCGTCGAAGCCGGCGCCTATGCGCTCCCCTTCCCAGACGGCCACTTTGACGCCGTCACGATTGCACAGGCCTTTCACTGGTTTGCCGATGCGGAAGCCCTCGCTGAGCTAGCACGCGTCCTGAAGCCAGGTGGCAAGGTGGGCATGATTTGGAACCTGGAGCGCACGGGCAAGAGCGCTCTCCAGGATGCTCATTTCGCAGCCGTCGTGCGACATGATGAGGGGCTTCCGCAGTATCGCAAGGATCTGTGGAAGAAGCCGTTGCAAGAGACGACCCTCTTTACGCCGTATGACGAGGTGCAACAGGACTATACGCTCACATACACGGAGGCAACGCTGTGGGACAGGGCAGAAAGCAAGTCATTCATTACGAAGCTATCGAAAGAAGAGCGACAGGCCTTGCGAGCGGAACTGGCAGGCCTGATTCAGGCGCATCCGGAAGCACAGGTTGCGGGTCACGAAGGAAAGATTGCACTGCCGTACTTTGTGCGCGCAATCTGGATGACGAAGCGCTGATGCTTGAGCCGCATGAGGAGGCAGATATGCTACTGCTTGGGTGTCGCTTGGGCCGTGTTTTTGGCGAGATAGTGGTAGGCGACAATGAGGAGCATCATGGCTAGGATTAGTTGCGTCTCTAGGGAGTCATAGTCAAGAACATACAGACGCCAAGACCCTTTGCGATCGTGTCTAGCTGATTGTCGGTAATCATCCTGTCTCCCTAGCAATGACCTGGATCAATGAAGTCAATGAAGTCAATGAAGATGGACGGCTTTCTACAAGTAGATAGATCGGTCTTTGTCTTGTCGCGTTGTCCATTTCACGAGTTACCAACACCAACACAACATCAAGCTTGTCTATTAAGAAAGAATTCGATCAGCAACAAGGGCCCATGATTCACGCCCTCGATCGGCTCTTGGCAAAGATAGCGGGATCTATTGGCCTTCCCAGTGACTCTTTTAAAATCATCTTTTGCCTCCTCCTCGCCTACCCACTCGCAGGCCTCCTCAAACGCATTCCCGATGGACAACCGAGGCTTCGGAATGCCTTCTCGATCGTCTGCGGCTTCTTCTTTCTCGTTGGCGTCTTTGACTTGTGGGCCGGGCTCGTGCACATCCTCGTATCGAGCCTCGTCACCTATTTTTTGGCCCTATGCTGGCAATCACCAATGATGCCATGGGTCAATTTCGTCTTTATCATGCTTCACATGTCGTACAAGTATGTCCGCGTCGAGACTGAGGACCAAGCTAATGATAGTCAAATCAAGCGGCAATGGGCGAATGACCCAGACGTGGTGGATATCACCGGAGCCCAAATGGTGCTCGTCATGAAGCTGACGGCGTTTGCTTGGAACATTGTCGATGGCCGGTCCAAGAATCTACAACCCTTTCAGCAAGAATACGCACTTGAGTCGTTGCCGTCGCTCGACGCCTACCTTGCCTGGGTGTTCTTCTTTCCAGCCATGCTCATTGGCCCGGCATTCGAGTACGGCCAATATCAGCGATGGCTTTCGCTTGCACTCTTTGACAAGCCGGCCGATATTCAAAAAGCAGCACGGACTCGCAAAGGCCGTACGATTCCGCGCAGCGGTCGTCCAGCCCTGAGACGTGCCCTGGAAGGCCTCTTTTACCTCGGCCTTTTTTCATGGCTGAGTACAAAGTTTAGCGTCGAAGACGTTCTTTCCGACCGGTTTGCCAAGACGTCCTGGCTCTATCGGTTCTTTTACATTATGCCGTTGGCCCTGACGCACCGGACAAAGTACTATGGCGTCTGGAAGCTATCTGAAGGCAGCTGTATCCTCGCTGGCTTTGGCTTCAGCTACAAGAATGGCAAGCAAGATTGGTCTTCGATCGAAAACATCTCGCCCTACGAGTTTGAGACGTCGCAGAATACGAAAGCGCTGCTCGAGGCCTGGAACAAGAATACCAACAAGTGGCTCAAGCATTACGTCTATCTTCGCATCACGCCTCAAGGGAAACGGCCAGGCTTCTTTTCAACATTCTGTACGTTTTTGACAAGTGCTGTTTGGCATGGCTTCTACAGCGGCTACTACCTCGCTTTTGCACTCGGCGCATTTGCACAGACCATGGGCAAGTACTACCGCCGCAATTTTCGACCTTTCTTCTTGCAAGACGATCTCAAAACGCCAACGGCCAACAAATGGCTGTACGATATCGTTTGTTGGGCCGTGACGCAATGGGCTTGGGCGTACATTGTCGAAAGCTTTGTCGTCCTTTCCTTTTGGAGCTCGCTCAAATTCTACCGTCGCTACGGGTTCTATGTCCACGTCGGCATGCTCTTGACGGTCGGCTTCTTCAAAAGTCCGGCGGGTGCTATGCTTCGTCGCCAGCTCAAGCAAAAACAACAACGCGCCGAGCAACAAGCTAAAAAGGAAGCGCCCCATGTCTCGACGATTCCAGCACAGCCAGACATGGATGTCTCGGAAGTACGTGCAGAAGTCTCTTCTTTGGCTGAGGACTTGCAGGCACAGGTGCGTCAAACAACTGCTGGGAAACGGTGAACTTCATTGACTATCAACTGCATGGGTGTACTTGTAGACTTGGTGTAGAATGACTATGCATGACCACGACCGCGTCCACCGCGACCTCTGCCACGTCCTCGACCGCGTCCACCGCGATCGCCATGAATCTGTTGCGCCTCGGGTGGCGCCGCATGCAGGACAGGTAAGGGCCCAGCAGCGGGTAGTGCTGCTTGCTGAGTCTTCAGGCGAGTTTCCAGGTGCCCAAGTCGGTCGGCGATGGCTATAGCGCGTGCTTCGGGGAAGCCACCGCCAAGAAGACGGACACGCGGTGGCTTGAGGAGTATGACACCCTGAATCACGGCACTGCCTGCGTCGAGCAAGAGTTTTGTGCCGATGGGTGTATGAAGCAGGTCTAGTTGCGGTATGGCACTCTGCTCAATCGCGACCCGTTGCTGTCCTTGCGCATCTTGAATCACAAGTCGTAGCATCTTTTTGGAGAGGCTCGACGGCTCTGCATTGGCAGCGGCAGCGGCAGACGCAACCGGTTGTGGTCCACCGTCTTCGGCCTCTTCTTCAGCAGCCCGTACAAGACGCCGCTCAACAGGCTTTTGTTTCTCCCTCAGCGTCTCGAGTGCATCCAGCTGTGATGAGAAGCTCTGGCCAATCTCTTGAATTGACAAGACTTGGACCACGACTGGCCGCGTGAGCGTCGTGCTTGCGAGTCCGCCAGCTTGCGCATCGTCCGGTAGCGGCAGCAGTATAGCGTGTGTAGCTGTAGAGCTAGTCAAATCAGCAGCAAGCCAGAGCCGGCTGACTGTCTCTGTCAATGGCTCACGCGCTTGAAGGGTGACGGCGTGCGCATAAGCTGTAGCAAGCCAAGCTGGCTGAAGCGCAATGTAGCGCTCCTGAAAGAAGGCAGCGACTTGAGCTTGTGAGTGCATCAGCCAGCGTCTCGCATAGACCTGTTGTAGCAGATGTAGCGGCTGCGCAAATCTGATGGGCTATTTGCAGCAGACGCCAGACTTTGAAAGTCGACACCGTCAGAACAATGAATTTTTTTTTTTTTTTTTTTAATTTCAAACATAGTCTATACGAAGACACCTGGACTAGCCCAGGCGACAGGTAAGCTATGGGAAAAGGATGGAATACATTACGTAGATTAGGCGACAGCAGTGCATGCGCCATAGTACTGTG
>QXDR01000031.1:0-19959 GCA_003717165.1 Protomyces inundatus | reverse complement strand
CGGACGATTAGAACGCGTGACTGCGTTCGCGTAGGAGACCCCTGGACGTTTGTCTGGCCCCGTAGGGTCGCGAAGAGCCTGAGTAGCGCTTGTAAGACCTTGATGCACCATATTTGATGTGGTGGTCATTCATTGAATGCTTGAATGCGACGACATCTCAAACCGCAACAAACAAATTGCAATGGAATTAAGCTCTTGTTAGCGCTTGCTGCAGTACCTTCTCTAGCTCCTTGGAAGATAAAGAACATATGCGAGAACGAGTTCCTTGAGCGGAGACGGCCAGAGCGTCCTCATCCATGCATGTTTACGTGGAAGCGGCTGGTCTGAGAAGCTCAAGTCATGCCAAAGCTTGCTCACTCGCTCGCTTGCTTCAGTTCAATGTGACATCTGCCAGCTTTCTTCGGCGCACCTTCTTCTGCCGTGCTGATGAAGCCACAACCTATCTTCAACCCGGTCAAATAGTCAAGTCGCACACGGGGGGCATCGATCGACTGTCAGGGGTTAAGATGGCCCTCGCAGTCGCATTCGCAGCCTCTGAAACTGACAAACAGATGCGAATCCAACAAGCGCGATCAGCTCTCGCGCCCTCTTCTCTTGATTTACCGAGCAGCGGAGAACACAGGGCCGAGATTGGGCGATCTCCTCGCCTCATCTGTTTTCGGAAAACTTGGATCTGAGCAATCACTGGCTTGCATTAGCTCTAAGCTGTGGTCAGTTGCGTACGGGCTACGTGTCAAACAAATTGTGGATCTAAATCATGACTAGTCTGCTGCGAAGCGCCACGTCTTCCTATGTCCTCTGACCTGGTGCTTAGCAAACTGGCAGCCGCTTCAAGACCATTTCCACACATTACAACTTCCTCATTTCAGGCACACTGTACCAATACGTGAAGATCACTTCATCGACAATCCTCATTTATCTCGCGGCCAGTCTCGACAGTGCAGCTCGCATATACCATGCTCCTGCAGACATTGCTTTTCGCAAGCTGGGTTTTGACGTCGATCTATGCTTTGCCTTCGGGTGCCGAAGATAAGGGTAAATCACCTGTTGGACATCACGACGGCGCCTCCACGTCTGGGTCATCGCATGATTTGCTTCGTTTCCAGATGATTCGAATGATGAGCGTACCTGAAGAGTTCTGCGAACTGGTTTGTCAGGCTGTCACGAATAAACTTTATTTGCAATTGGCTCGCCAAATCACGCATTCACGGGATCCATACATGATCATTACTAAGGACTCAAAGTTATCCCTGATGGATGACTCGCAGCCAGCATACACCTACATTCAAGCACATGATCTGAGTCAACAAGAACGCCACTCACCAATAACACCTTCTTACCGTTTCAATGCTGTGAAGCAGACTTGCGAGAGCATCGATGCCTGGTTCCTTCTTTTGTTGATTGCTCAGGGAAATTACAAAAAAACAAACCCTAGCGGGATGAAAACTGACTATGTACAAGAGGCAACTGCGGCCACTATCGCCATGTGCGCTGCCTACCAAACTATCCGAACCATGTTCGGTACAGCCACATCTCAGCAAGTTGGCACCTGTGTATGTTTCGCCGAGGTCGCCATTACAGATGTCCGGTCGCAGACCTCTCCTGCGAGGAGTCGAGTTGATCCTGCGGCTATCGCTAGGCGCTTTGCCGTCACTGATTGGCAGGTCATCGAGGAATCTGCCCGCATTTATCCAATGTCAACCCTCGGAACTGGACAAGCATCATATCGAAACCCACCATGCGTCGGTGGCTCGCGCTTTCGATGTCATTGCAGCTCAGATCAATGCGAATATGGATTTCTGGAATTGGATTATAAAGAATTGCGCACCTCATTTCGCGGTACTCTCTGGAGTATGCTTCCGCAGTCCGTGAGAAACCGATTATCTTCGACGATATCTGCTCCTGTGCAGTCAGAAATGAGGCGTCGGACTGGAGAGGAATTTATGGCAAATTTCATTGGTTCAGCCTTTACAGAAGACACGACATCAGCTGCAGACCTGCAAAACCAAGCGAATGCCCATCGCGCTCGGGCAGGCTTCTTATACCAGCGCGCTCAAGAAATGCGCACCCCTGAGGGTGCCTTGGAACCAACCGGGAGAGCGCTTCTGGACGAAGTCGAACAACTACTCTCTAGTGCAGCGCACTTAGAGGAACTTGCGATGTCTGTTGCGAGTGGACTTTCTTTGATGCGTTAGTAGTGAAAGATGCAACAGGATTGCCAGTTTTCGTGTTTTCACGGACTGATGGACTGGCTGTACAGCCTCACAATCAGATGGCACACCCAATTGCAATTCATGCGGAACAAAGTGTGGCGGAGCGGGTGCTCAGTAGGCGAACGGTACTGAGACCTTCCTCGGGTGGTTGGTTAGAAAAGGCAGAGCAAGCAAAAAGGAAGAGCACAGTAGTTGCCCCTGGCAGGACAGACGTTGGATGAGGAAGAGGCCTTGCTAGAAGAACCTATAAACACGTGCACAAGAACCTCAAGCCCACGAGACACCAAGCAATCGTCGCCAACATAGAGATCCTAGCACTCGTACGCGCCAAACTGTAGACACTCATAGCACTATCCAGGGTGTAGACATGCTGACGGGCACATTTACATAGATCGACGCCAGGTCCGTGACACAAAGGACAAGTCCTTGTTGAAAACAACTTCCTCTGAGTTCCAAGCAACCACAACTATTTCTATGATCTTTCAGCAAAGCTTTCTACGTGTGCAATCATGTTGACCGCTTCTGGTTGTCGCCAGGCTCAATACTGTCGGTCACTTCCATGAAATGATTGCTCTTTATGAGACCAAGGAGACGACATCTCATCCCGGCCCTTTTGCTCCTTGTCTCAGTTCTCCTTACTCTTGTTCTTTGTGCTCTTCGAGCCACCGAAATGTTTGACCTACATGTAGTCTAGTCACAGCTGATGGAGAATAAAAGGATAGCCTGTTGCTGCATCGATCTCCAATCACTAACTTTGCACTTTGGCAGAGTCACACCTACCTACCTATATATCCTGATATCTAGTGTCTTCCAAGTGGACTTAGCAGATTCTGTCCAGTCTTCACACTCTGCCTAGACGTTGCAAGTATCAGCAGTTCTCAAGATTGACCATAGCTGCTGATGTAGCTAATTCTAGCCAATCTTGCCTTGATCGTGGATGTCGGCGTGAAAATGGACAATGGACAATCACATGAAAAACGCGTATGCGTTCACAGATGATGCCGCTTACTTGTTCAGCGTACCTTATCGTGACAGGGACGGAGCGACTGTCATTCGTCCAATCATTTTACTTAGAAA
Organism: Protomyces inundatus; assembly: GCA_003717165.1. Lineage (NCBI taxonomy): Eukaryota > Fungi > Ascomycota > Taphrinomycetes > Taphrinales > Protomycetaceae > Protomyces > Protomyces inundatus. Next base: position 16,669 of record QXDR01000031.1, on the reverse strand, counting down.
GGCTCTCAATGTCCGCGGCGTGCGACCGTCAGGGGCCAACTATTTGCCAACAATGCGAACTTGTGCGAACTTGTCGCGAATCGAGTTGGCTTTCAAAGCCGACAGGCCTCGCACTGCGAGCCTTTGCGCTGCTTGGCAAGGCATTGCCGGTTTTCGAAATTACAATTTGACGCTCGGCTTCATTGGAACCGTCTTTATAAGCATCGACGCTCGCAACAATCTGAATAGGGCGTCATTTATGTCTCCTTTGAACTGATGCACGTGTCGATCTTTTATTCTCGCGTGGTTTTTCTCACTCAAGCTCTTGCATCACGTTCATCGCCTCATTCTTGGCCGGGCATCAGGCACAAAGGCACAGGTAAAACGCTTCCTGACTACGACGACGATCCTTCATCTACTGACCGCCGTACATGATGGACGTCTGAAAGCCTCATCAATCTAACTACTCCTCAAACTGATCAGCTACTTCTAAATTAGATGAAAAACATGTTGACCGTATTGCAACTATGAGGCAGAGAAATGTGACTCTAAGTTTTTGCAACGCGGCCTCGAATGTACGTCATGTACACGTAAATTACATGTGCAGATCCCTGAACTTTATGCGTCGTGAGCGTTTACCTGATTTGTCCCTGTACGTAGCAAGCTGTTTGGCAATTGCAACTGAGCACTTCATGCGCACATGATGGCTGTGCAAGCCGGACTCACCTTGCAAGTGGCCTTCGAGTTTGCTAGCTGCTAGCTGTAGACTGGTCTTCACAATCCGGCTGAAATGAGCCGATTTTTTTTCTTTGCTCTATTTGTGCAGCTAGATGCAGCTGGACATTTCAAGATATGGCTGAACTTTTCAAAAATATGACATGTCGCGACAGGGGTCCGATACGCCACACCAGGAGTAAGAGGTCGCTAAATGCTCTGTTGCTCGCAATTGATGCTCGGGAAGATCCCACATTAAGAGAAAGCGCCACGTCGCTTCTTTTGCCGGGCGGCTATAAGTGACGCGCAAATACTGAGCCCTTGGCCATCCGTCGTCTCCTGCGACTAGTTTCTTCATCTGAGTTTTAAGCACCCTGCTTCATTGTCTCGACAATCGCAATTGGTCTCCCCCCACACGCACCGATGCGTCTCTCGCTTGTCAGCGCCTTGCGCTTATACACGCTGTTTTCAATCACTGTTCCTCGACTGCACGCGTCGCCCTCAGCAGCTAAATCTGCGCCCGTCGGGGACAAGGGGAAAGGCAAGGCAATTGCTGATCCGAACGAAGAGCCTTCTGGACAGCCGCACCGCAGCGGTACATCAGGTCCTGGTGCAGTTGATAGAAACCGTGCGTCGACCTCTCAGACGGACCCATGCGCCAGCCCTGATATTACTAAAGTCGAGGTACGAAACATGTGGCTTGCATTGAGAGGCCCAGTCGAATCAATGTGCGAAGCTGCCTACGAACCCATTGCCCCGAGGCTTCCAGATGCCGACAGGTTGCTTCACTTTCGACTACGGCGCTTATTGACTCTACCCGAAGATCTCGGCGAGCTTGGATGCACTTCAGTGTGGCTGGATCTTTATGCCAAGGTCAATGCTAAACTCGCGCAAGCCGCGTTCAACGAGCCTGGTCTCTCACATCAGTCGGAGATATTTGTTCAACAATTCAAGGCGAAAATGGGTCCATACAGAGCGCCTCAAAGTGGCTCAAATGAGGCTTCCGCATCGAGGTCTTCAAGCTTCAATCGGGCCTCTTCCTTTTTGACCCGCACTAGATCTGCTATACTTGGACGCTTGCCAATCTTAGGCGTGGCTGAGGCTTTCAAAGCGACTTGCGAAAGCATTGACTTTTGGTTCCTTGTCATTTTACTGGCTAAACGCGATCATTCAGTTTGGGTAAAGAAAGAGAAGACTGCTAAAGAGTCCGCGAAAAAAGCCAAAAAGGAGTTCATTCCGTCGGAATTTACGATAACAGCTACAACTATTACTATGTGTGCAGCTTATTTTTCTTTGATAAAGCTTGTTGGTGCACTCAATTTTGAAATGATTGGTACTTGTGCGTGTACTGTCGATATTTACGTCACGAATACTAGAGCAGATGCATCGACCCCTGAGCAGCTTGGTGTTCAACCTGAAACTATTGCGAATCACTTCGCAATCGATAAATGGCAGCTCCTCCCAGGTACGGTCAGTATGCCAATGCCATCTTCTCCAAGATTCGACAGACAGCCTTGTGTGGGTAGTAACTCTGCGTCCTGTAGATGCGAACCGGATGAAATCTGCCCCTACGGATTCTTACTCTCGAATGACAACATGTACACCAGCTTACGGCACGAGTTCAGCGGAACTCTTTGGGATATGATACCAGAAGACGCTCAGTACCAGTTGTTTCCCAACATGCCTGCCCGTCTCCATTCTCAAATGCAAAATGTGCCTGCTGAATTGTGGATGGAAAATTTTATCGATTCGAGTCAAGTCCCCACCGCCAGAGAGTTTCGAGCGTCAGCCAACGAATGTTTTGCAAAAGCGAGGGCGGAAATAGAAAAAGGTCAGGAAGAAAAGGCAGCTTCCAATGGAGTAGAAACGGAGGCTGCACTGGCTCACTTCAAAAACGCAGAAGAGCTAATTAAGGAGGCACAAAGTTTTATCAGGCTTGCCAACGCGGCATCCGATCATGCTTATTTTCGATAAAGCCATAGTGATTGCGAGAGTTCAGTCGTTCATTCGAAAGATATTAATTTTGTCCGAAGGGGTCGCAATATCTAGCTGCATAGCGATTGAAGAAGCTGCTGGTCATTTCACTGCTGTTTACGTTCAACAAAATTGTCCCTTACGGAAAAAGTGAAGCAACATGCACAGCAAATATGATATCGTGAGTTCAGCACATCGTTCATTTCAGACTTGAACTGTCGGCGCTGACGGGACTTTTGGTAGATCCTAGGCATTGCAAATTGTGACAGCAGCTCTACGACTTGCGATTTAACAATCCCGTCAGAAGTTAACTTTAAGAATTTGACAATATTTCAACATTGCATCGTGATATGCAAAGACAGGTCCTAACGCCTGGCGACGTTCTTGCGTCAATCGCGCTGCAATTGTTTGCAGTCGGACGGTCGGTTCCAAAGCAAATATAAGTATTCCTCAGTTGCCATGGCAGCATCATGAAGAAATCAATTTAATGTGGCAGAAGAGCTTCTTATCAAAACAAGCTCATCTTACAGAATTCGTCCGGATTTTGGTTCCCAAAACCAAGGAATGCTCCACCTTTGTTGTGATATAAAGCTCCTCGGCCTCACCAAAGTGCGGAAGTACCTTTGGTGAGGTGGGATAACCGTGCGTAAACCCAGGCATGATGACCTTGAGCCCCTTTCCTTTATCCCATCTCACAATTGGATTTTTCGGGTACTTTCAACGCTGTAGCTGTAGCTGTAGCTATAGCTGAAGCCGAAGCTTTCGTAACCCGCACAAACGGATGCATGTGCATCTCTCCATTACCAGCATGGTTCTTTTCGGAATCGCTGTCCAGTCGTACGTATTTAGCTCTGCCGCACCAGCTCCTCAGGGAGCTGGTGCTAAAGACAAGGGCAAAGGTAAGACCAAGGTACCTACTGATCCGGACATGACCCCTCGTTCTCATACCCGCCATGGTAGCTCGTCGCGCTCTGGTGCAGCTCATGGAAGCGGCACTTCGACCTCCGCAGGGCCCGCATGAGAAAGAGTGCGAAATGCATGGCTTGCAGCCGCAATTGCAGCTGCCGGGGGCGATACACGTGTCATGTGCGAGCCACAACGTGCACCACGTCGAACTGATTATGACGACATTATCTCAAGGCTTCCAGAGCCCAATCGGATGCACAGATTTCGATTCCAGCGAATTTTGAATGTACCGGAAGATTTTTGCGAGCTGGGATGCACATCCATGTGGATGGAACTTTACGCAAAAATCAATGTCATGCTAGCACATGCGACGTATTACGATCCCGACCTGTCACACCAGTCTCAAATAAACGTCCAACGATTCAATTTCAGAATGGGACCGTACCAAGAACCTCAGACGAGCTTTTGCGATTCAAACAAGGCTTCTAGACCGAAATCTAGTGTCAATCGATTCTCGGTCTTCCTAAGTCGCACATCAGCTACAATATTCGATAGAATTCCAGCTTCCGGGCTGATTGAGTCTTTTAGAGCGACTTGCGAGAATATCGACCTTTGGTTTCTCGTCATATTGCTTGCTAAACGTGATGATTCAGTCAGGGCGAGCAATCGCAATGCTGCCAAAGATGCCGCGGAAAAGTCCAAAACAAAATCCGTTCCGACCATGAGTTTTGCGACTGTCACAACCTTCACCATGTGTGCATCATACTTTGCTCTCAAGAAGCTTCTTGCTGAGCTCAATTTTGCAAAGATCGGTCCATGTGTATGCACTGTCGAGATTTTCATCACAAATGTCAGAGTAGATCCATCGAGTGCGAAAAGGCTTGGTGCTCGACCTCAAGATATTGCTGAACGTTTCTTGATCGACCATTGGTAGCTTCTCCCAGGTGCACGGAGGATGCTGATGAGCGAAGCAAAAGAGTTGATATCAACATTCGACCCACAAACGTGTATGGGTAGTACTGGTGCAGCCTGCACTTGCGAATCGACGGATATTTGCCCCTTTGGATTCATGCTCACCGACGCAGATATGTTTGGTAGTCTACGGCAGGAATTTGACGGACCACTTTGGGATACAATTCCACCCGATGTTCAATATGAGCTTTTCCCCAATATGCCTACCCGTCTCCATTCTCAGATGCAAAATGTGCCTGTGGAACAATGGATACAAAACTTTATCGATTCAAGTAGATTTCTGAGCGCCTCTGCGTTTTTAGCATCAGCCAAAGAATGCTTCGCGGAAGCGAGGAAGGAAAAAGACAAAGGCGAAAAAGAAAAGGCAGCTTCGAAGGGGGTAGGAACGGAGGCTGCACAGGTACACTTCCAAAAAGCAGAAGAGTTGATTGAAGAGGCATACAGTTTCATCAGGCTTGCCAAAACTGCATCTGAGCACGCTTTATTCGATAAAAAGCTGAAGCGATTGCTGTGGTTCAGCTGTTCAATCGAACAAGATCATCCAAAAGTATTTGCAACGCCTGGCTGCGTCGTAAGCGAAAACACAGTTTTCTGATCCACAGTCATTCAGATTCGAAATGAAAACCTTACCCAGCTTAAGCTTGAGCAGATCGTAGCGTCCCTTTGGCTGATTTTTACTGCTTTTCGGAGTGAGTCATACCCGCGGCCAAATTTTGAATGGAACATCTGTTGAGATATGAAGCGTCGTACAAAATGCGGAAGAACCTTTGGTGAGGTGAAATAGCCGTTCGCAAACCCAGGCATAACACTCTATTACAGTGATCGCGGGGCGCGGAATCAAAATCGTCAGGGGTCAAATTTCAGGGGTTGCTCGGAAATTCTCCCCACTGCGATGGCGAGCAGCTGGACATTAAGCCACGACACATTCTACCCGCCCGGCCCACCTTTATAAAAAGGCATGTCATCCCTGTGGATTAATGCTTTACCGGAAAGTCTCTGCGTGCTCTGTATAATCAGAACAACGAGAAAGAACCATTGGCGGTTCTACCACATCGAACCCACAGTTGTAATGCGCCTACTCAGTGTTGCCTTTGTAGGAGCTAATTTTCTTTTCTTTTTGATCTCTTGGCCGATGCTCCCGACAGCACCCACAAGGAACAACAAAGGCAAAGCGCCTGTTGGCACTCACGATCACGAAGCTTCGACCTCTGGTCACCACGATTCCTCTTCTTGCGATGACGACGACCCTGCCGACAAATCAACCTACTCCTTCATTCAAAGGCTGTATGATAGTGACTCAGACTCAGATTTAGAATTCTGCTCGCGGCCTTCAACTTCAATTCCGCTGGTTGAGAAAAGATTCGATTCGAGACTTCCTCCAGCGAATCAAATGCTTCGTTTTCAAATTTTTCGCGAGTTGCATGTCCCTGAAGAAGTCTGTGAACTTTTAAGCGAGGCGCTCATTATGCAATTTCAGCTTCAGCTCATCAGTGAGCAAGTCCTAGAAGAATGGCGTGATCTGAGTATTACCTCGGAATCGCAAATTCGCATTCAGCAGAGCGCCATGCCTCTGTATTACGCACGACCACGCACTGAAGCTTCTACAAGTCGCTCGACTAGTTCAAACCGGCTCTCGCTCTTTCTCAGTCAGATGGCAGCCCCAGCCATGACCTTCTCCCAAAATTGGCTGAGAGAGGCTGATGCCATCATTGAACGTACTTTTTTAAACGTGGACACGTGGTTCCTTATCATTTTGCTTGCCAAGAGCTACGTCGCCGAAGCGAAGAAAGAGGCCACCTTTTGGTCTCGTCTTGTCTACAGAGGAACAGATCAGGGGACTTTCGCTGTTGTCTCTCTGATCGCTGCCTATACGAGGCTCAGAGGTCTTTTTGAACAAACGACGGTTCAGCAAGTCGGTGTCTGTGTGTGTCGCGCTGAAGTCACGGTCACAAACGTACGTTCTCAAGTCTCGCCCCCGCCTGATCTTGACATTTCACCTGAGCATATCGCCGACCGCCTTACTTACCGTCCGTATGTGGTTGATCATGAGGCGCATCTTGATCGTGGATGGGAGCGACTTGGGGCCGCGCACCTTAGTCCGATGCCAGATACAGACCAGACAGAGGCACAGATGCCGTGCGTGGGCCTGACAGACTATGCCTGCCAATGCAAGAACGAAAAGAAGTGCCCATTCAGATTTTTACGCCACGAGTTTAGGAGCATGCGCGATACCTTCACAGGTTCTCTTTGGAATATGCTGCCTGATGACGTGCGAAATCGATTGTCCGCGACGGTTCCCGGATCTTTTCAAAGGAAAATGCAGCGAGCGACTGGCGAGGAGTTTATGGACAGGTTTTTAGAGCCGTTTTCACACACTGAGGAGGGCGAGCAGTTTGGGCTGGCCCTCCAATGGCTGAGGGATGCAGACGAAGCAAAGGCACGCGCGGACTCGCTGACGGCAGAAGCTGAAAGATTGGTTACTGCTGATGGATCTTTCTCGCACGAGGGCCAGGTGCTCTTTGAGGAAGCAGGGCGATTGTATGCACATGCAGAAGAACTGCGCGAGATTGCGAAAGGCTTCTCCACTACAGGCATTTCTCCAATCAGATGAAGTTCAAAGCTTGTGTCTCGGTCTCCAAAGCAGCCAATAGTCCTGGCGACCTTTTGCGCTGGCGCAGCTGTCGGATTGAACAGAAAGAAGGCGCCTGTCTGTGAGCTCTGTAGGCGCATCAAATTTGAGTCTAATCGAGGATTTCGTAGTGCATCTCTAGTTTCATCAGACCAGATCAGACCAAACCAGCAAGGATAGGGTGAGACTGCAGTCAGCGACAGGCAAGCCGGACCTCAGCTTGAATGTAGCAACGATAGCAGTCGTTCAGGTGCTGTCGCAGCTTCGAAGTAGGAAAGTAGGTATTGAGCTTTCTGAACACAGTATTATGCACAGCTAGCAGCATTATGCATACTATCATGGATATATATGCATGTAGTACTGTAGTAATCTGGTATAGTCGGCCATTCTTCAACAAATTCTCCGATGCTCGCTTACTTTCCTCCTCCGGGCCGACCGAACCACCGACTTCAAATTAACTGCGCCCGCTGACATCACCGTCGCCTCTCATCTGCATCTGCCTGCGCTTATGAAGCACATCGCAGTCTGTTGAGCTTGTACACAATATCGCATCAACCTACTTAGTACTAGAACTTGTACAGCCATGGCGGTCGGCACTATCAACGTGCTAGATCGCTACTATCTGAGCATCACCCTGCTGACCACCATTGGCTACCAACTCGCCTTCTTCGCCATCGCATGGACCTTCAAGTTCGACAAGGTCACCGACTTTGCCGGCGGCACCAATTTTGTCTTATTGGCCCTGATGACGCTGCTCATGGGCGGCGTCGATCGGCCCAACGATACGCGCAATATCATCGCGTCCGTCTTTGTCATAGTCTGGGGCCTGCGCCTTTCCGGCTTCTTGCTCTTTCGCATCCTGAAATCAGGCAGCGATACACGCTTTGACGACAAGCGTGATCATTTCTTCAAGTTCCTCGGCTTTTGGGTCTTTCAAATGGCCTGGTGCTGGACCGTCAGTATGCCCGTCCTCATTCTCAACTCGCCGGCGATCATGAATACCGGCTCGACGGGCTTTGGCACCGGCCGCGACATTGTCGGCATCATCTTCTGGGCCATTGGCTTTCTATTTGAAGCCTTTGCCGATCAGACAAAGTACACTTTTAAGAAGAAGAATCCTAAAAAGTTTTGCGATGCAGGCGTCTGGAAAGTCTCGAGGCATCCTAATTACTTTGGTGAAATCTTTAGCTGGTGGGGCATCTGGATGCTCTGTCTCTCGCCCTCGACGAACGGACCCGTCTCGGGCGGTGCCTATGGCGCACAATACGGTGCCATCGTCTCGCCTATCTTCATTACGCTGCTCTTGCTCTTTGTCTCGGGCTTGACCTTGCAAGAACCGCAGGCGCAAAAGAAAATGTACAATTCAGAGCAGCGCGAGGAACACAGACGTTACCTGGATGCGACATCGATTATCGTGCCATTGCCGCCGACGCTCTATCGACGCCTGCCACTTTGGCTCAAGCGCACCGTCTTGCTTGACTTTGGCATGTACCAATATGATCCAGCCAAGGACAAGGATAAGCATGATGACCAAGCCGAGCGCGGCCAAGCGCATCAAGATGATGATGCCTCTAGCTCAAACTCCTCGTCGTAGTCTCAATTTTGCCTGTCCGTGCCTGCTTCTTCTTTTCCCGCCGCTTGCGACTCTTGTCGAGCTTACGCGCTTCTTCCTCCTTGACCTGCCGCCGTTTCGCTTCAAATGCAGCATCCGCTTCACTCTTTGCATGTGTCTCCTCCATCTCTGCCAATCGCGCCGCCTCGCGCCGTCGACTGTTCTTGTAGACGTGAAATTCACCTGACCCGGCACCGGCAATGGATCCTTGCGTGGCCGTCACGCTGGCAGATGTGGTGGGGATATACTTGGATTTCCGCTCACCGGCATGGCCATACTCGACCCCCTCCAACGCATCGAGTCGAGCGCGTTCGGCAGCTTCCGCCTCATCAAGATAACCACCAGGATTCAATCGTGCCGCTTCTTCCTCGTCTTCTTCTGCATCGGCAGCGGCACTGTGGTCCGCAGAGAGCGTGGCGTCGCCGGCAAGAAGGCCTTGCTGTACCGCTTTGGCCGTCAAGGCGGAGATGGTTGCGCGCTGCTGCGAGTGCGGCGAAAGGGCCTGTCGTTTACGGGGCGGTGGCATGTCGCTCATGTTTGCAGTGTCACCGTTCGCACTGCTTCTAAGGGTCTAGCTATTGAGCAATTGGCATCGTCACAGCTATGGACCTGTCTTTGTTCCCAAACCTCGTGTTGTCGCCGCCCAAACATGCGACAACGACAACATTGGAGCTTAGCTGGACTCCCGTTTACCTGAGCCGCATCTCTGCAAAGTACGTCTCTCGATCATCAAAGCACGCCTTGAACCTCGCCGCAGTTCGATCAGTATCGGAAGCCGCCTGACGACAGACCAGCGCTCGGAAGCCTGACAAAATGGCCCAAGGACGCTGTGTTTTCAAAGTCGCGCGTCACCAGCGCAGTCAAACGACGAGGTCTCCCGGGCTTCAGGCTTCTAAGCAACTAGACGGAGCGTGAGATCTTCCGATGTATGTCTTTGCTCTCGCCCTCTGAGGCGAGACGTCAACTATGCGCTGCAGTCAACCCGCCGATGTACGAGGAGACAACCCCGACGTTGGAGTAGCTCATGACGGTTGTCACAGTGTGGTCCGGCTAGTCAGGTCTTGGTATGGGGATGATCCTTACGGCGACACCCTCGAAGTTTCTCCGCCTACGTCCAGAGCCTCAATACATCGATTTGATGCCTCGGTTTCACTTGCTGATCAGGCGAAGCTCATCGCTGATGATCAGGGTGTCCTCATACTTGTAATCTTGCCGCACAGCTTTCGGAGGTCATTTGAACGTCACATTGATGCGCAAACGATGATCACATGCTGAATCAACGCGTGGAATTCGGGTTTGAGTGGCTCGCGTGAAAAGAAAACCCGGAGAATCGCGGCTTTGACTAAGGTCATGTTTAATCAGAATAGTGATGAAGAAAAAGCCCCGATAGCTCAATTGGGAGAGCGTACGACTGAAGTTCGTAAGGTCGCCCGTTCGATCCGGGCTCGGGGCAACCGAGTTTCACTTTTTGGTTTCCAGGGTTTCGTTTTGTTGTGAAGGCCCCACACAAGATTAATCGCGGACTTCTCAATGGTGGGCGTATTCTATGTCCACTGGACTCAACCTTGGCCCAGCCAAGCCAACTTGAACCAGGATTCAGGAAGGAACTTGGATATCGGGAAAGAACAGTCGCAATGGATAACCAGCTCCAAAAGCCATCCACAATCAGAGGGCCACTATGAACTACAGCGGGCCTGTCCAGTTGGTTTCTTGAGCAACTAAAGACAAACTTCCTCTATGGAACGAGATTGGGGCGGCGTGTAGCCCTTCAGACTCTAGAACAATTACGGAAGTTCAGGGGAAGTTCCCATTGTGACTGCTTTCAAATCGACCTAGGACGTCTTTCCTCGAGGATTCGTCAACAAAATTCGCATTCCTGACTGAACATCTTGTCGGGCCCTATTTTGTGAATCGCTGATCGAATGCAAGTGCAGGAGCTAGTTACGGCCTTTGTCTATAGTGTGCTGCAACTGGCTGTCATAGTCATCGCAGCAGTATCAGAAAGCACCTTGGAGACGATCAAGAATCGTCAGCTACCATGTGCCAAGACCGTGTGGCAGCTCACGAAGATTGTACAAGTTAGAAATGCCCAACCAGACACAAGCTGCGCCAGTGTCTGCGACAGACACATGGCCCTTTATTGGCTCGGAAAGCTTGGGCGTACACCGGATCTGTGCATGGCAGTGCTCCCTTCTGATTGTCCTTGGGATTTGATCTTCCATGCCCCTCAAGTAACAACTCTGCAGGCCTTTCCCACAGAGAATTCATTATATTCCTTTGATGGTAACGCTGCAGCTGGAGCCCACGCCACAAAAGCTCAGTCGAAGTCCCATCCCGACATAAATCTGAGTTGCGCATGTAAGTTTTCCATGACAATGATGCGAAGATACAGTGTGCCGGAGTTGGGTGCAGCACTGTATGTACATGATGCAACCACCCAGACTCACACCCACAACTCCGAAGCAACGGATCCACATGCCAGCAAATATACAGCAGCATCTACCGCTTTGCAAATCTGTCAACTATCAAATGTCACCACGCGACTACAAATGCAAGACTGGTCTGCCGTTGTTCTAACTGACCAACACGTTCTCGCGGAAGAACATGTCAAAATATTTTGCGGAGTATGCGGAGATATCCTCCCACCGGACACGATCCATACAGTCAAGTATCCCGGTCTGCCAAGAAAGCAAGAACAAGGGGGAGATACTGAGCATTGGATCAATGACACGCTGCCATATGTAGTCATCTTCGCGTTGACTGCCTTATTCTCGTTGACTGCTGCAGAGCTACACCTGGGAGCTTTGGAACACCATCGTCGTCTCCGACCGCAAGTTCTTTAAGCATGGCAGCGATTGCTATTAGAAAGAATGTTCAAGTGCAAAGTTTGTAATCAATTTTCTTTTCACTAAGTTTGAATACAGCCGATGATGATTATAAGCAAGATGAAGCATCGCTCATGATCATTGTGTGCATTATTCAAACCTTGTCCGTCAGCATATGTCATTTTTAACATGATCGCTGAAAGCTTCTGATTCGGTCTCTTCATTGCGCAAATCAAAAGAATAGCACCGCTGCAGCAATCATTCATGTGTCAAGTTGAATTGTGTGTAGCATAGATAGGTGAGTCTTGAGGAAGTGTGAATTGCTTTAATTGTCTTACTGGCTGTTCAAGTATTGATTTGTTGATCGGTTGCCCGTTCGAGATTGGCAACGATATGCCTGCTTGCTCATGTGTACTCTTTGGACATGCCAGAGGTACCCTTGACGTTATCTCAAATTACTGTCAAGACTTTGTTTGTTGGAGTCATCCGTATCTCGCAGGCGTTTCCAAGTGGCTCAATAGGTCCGTTTTTTAGACCTCTACCCATTGGAGTCATTTTCTGTGACAGTTCTGAGTCCTTAGCTCGATGACATTAGTTGGCTGCTCTATCAGCATCCGCGGCGACAAGAGGTCTTAAGTGATCTTGTCTAGAGCTGAAATTTGTTTGAAGGGCCGGGGCGCATGATCACACTGCGTATTTGATGTATGCAATTGATGTCACATTATCTTACGACCTCATCAAATTATCTTGCTGGCATGTGATGTTATTATTCCAATGAGATCATTCGCGATATTTATATCTTGTTGACCACATATTGAGTGCTGCAGCTTGAATTCCATCGCGGCAGCTACAACTATAAATACCGTTTCTGAACAAGATTGAGGCTTTTGAAGAAGGGCTGCTGTTCAACAGCCAGCCGCGCAGCTGTCGATGCCATTGCCAATGATTCAATTCTCAATTGCAACATTAATACTTCATATGCTGCACTTTCAACTGCAACTGCAATGGCATCTATCGTGTATGCACTTGACTGCAACTGGGGCTGCTGCACCGGAAGAAAGGCGGGTGCAGAATGAATATAAGTATCTGCCTTGTGCAAAGACCGTCTGGCAGCTGAAGAAAGTTGTTCAAATCAATGAAGCTAAGCCAAGCTTAAGCTGTGAAAGCCTTTGTTCAAAGGAAAGGGCATCGTATTGGTTTGGAGAAATTGAACAAACACCAGATGTCTGTATTGCAGTACTTCCTTCAGATTGCTCATGGGATTTGGCGTTTCACGTCGCTGATCAGGCAACTTTGAAGGATGTTTTCCCGCAAAGAAAAAGTTCTTCCTACCAAGATTCTGTGACGGAAGACCCATCAGCGCTCATCGAACAAGATTCTAATTTGACTTGTGAATGCAGATTTCTCATGACTGTGATGCGTCGCCTGAGTGTACCAGAATCGGACACAACCCTACACGACGCAATGTCGAAAAAACAAAGTCAAACTTCTGATACGTCTGCGCCAAGTGCCAACAAGCATTCAGCTGCATCCATTGTTTTACAAGTCTGCCAGTTAGCTAAATTTACAAGTCGCCTGCAAATCAATGGCTGGTCTGCTGTGATGCTTGCCAACGAACGTGTGGCCGCAAAAGAACACGAAGCGCTATACTGTCGCATTTGTGACGACAGGTCTCCATTGGAAGCGATTCACACTATAAAGTATCCTGGTCTCCCGAGGGACTATGATGAAGGTGGTGTGAGCGATGAGAGTTATTCGGTGGCAGACACACTTCCGTATCTGATTTTGACCGCCCTCACTAGCTTCTTCGCCTTAGTTGCGGATGAACTGGCTCCTGTTAGATTACCACGACGGCGTCCCCGATTCATTTAAATTTCAAGGTCATATCACATCTGACCCTGAGACATCTGCGATAGTCATCGTAGTGATGAACAGCGTCTAGGCTACGACCCAGTGAGTTTGTTTGGCAAGCTCGACTGTACATTTCCCGTAGAATGCAGTCGGCAAGCTTGATTTCTTAATGGTGTCGGGAAGTCTTCAGGAGGGCATGATTTTAAACCCATCGGTCGTCCTACGGGAGCGCTCGAACATAATCAATGTGCCTATGCCCATTTCATATACACCTGAAGGTACATTTTACAGCTGTGGGTGACTTTACTTTTTGTAAAAGCTGTGATAGATCCCCTGGCACGGGCCTTCAGTGAGTGCACAAACAGTATACTATCCTAAGAGGGTTGAAAGATCAGAGTCGATGATGTGTTGCTAGATAAGGAATAGTGCCAGCGTGTCCGCTTGCTCTTATTCACTCATCCAACTTGTCAGGGGTAACCCTTGGAGTTCCTGTGATATGAGAAAGTGATTTTTCGTTAGTTCTCCTACGTGTCCTCTTCCCCCCCTCTATATAAGAATCCTCAAGACTCAGGAGGTGTCCTGCTTGCACATGACTAGTTCAACACACGCTCACTTACAACACTCCACCTTGTTGAAACTTGCCTTCACGTGTGTCTTGCACGGGCAGTACACCGAGCTCTTGTCTGAAAGATGCCAGCTTGTCACGAGTCAAAGCCTTGGTTGTAATGTCCGCCAGCATATCACCAGTACTCACGTAGCCAAGTCTGAACCAGCCTTTGCGAACAGCCTCACGGATGTAATGCCATTTGTTGTTGATATGCTTGGTTCGTGGATGATATCGTGCATCTTTGGCCAGCGCTAGCGCACCTTGATTGTCGCCATAAAGATGAAACACCATCTCCACCTGAAACGCGCGAATGCCTCGTCCAACGTGTTGCAACACAGCTTTGATCCACTCCACCTCTTTCACAGCATAGTTAAGCCCAATGTATTCCGCCTCTGTTGTTGACTGTGCCACGACATCCTGCTTCTGACTTCTCCAAGATACAGTCGACCCACCCAGCTGGACAATGTACCCGCTGGTCGACTTGCTTGAGTCAAGACAGTCGTTGAAGCTCGAATCAGACCAAGCCTCCACAGCCAATCCACCCGTTCGAAAATGCAATGAATGGTCCTTGGTGCCTTGAATGTAACGTAGCAGGTGCTTCATAGCTCGCCAGTGTGAAACATCATTGTTGGCGCAGTATCGACTGAGCATTGAGACAGCGTAAGCAAGGTCGGGTCGAGTTGCTGTCATCAAATACATGACACTTCCAAGCGCCGATTGGAAAGGCACTTCACATTTCTCCATTTCCGTGCTGCTAGCTGTTTTGGGCGACCGTGGTAGCTCAAGTCTCAATCCAGGGTCCATTGGCGTCAACACTGGCTTGCAATCCGCCATTCCAAATCGCTCCAACATCTCGCGACAGTAGCGCGATTGCGATAGAGAAATACTGCCATCAGAGTTATACCGTAGCTCCAGTCCAAGAAACTTTGTTGCAATTCCAAGATCAGTCATTTTGAACTTCTTCGATAAAGCTGTCTTGAACGCTCCAAGAGCACCTTCGTCCTCAGCTACCATGAGCATGTCGTCAACATACACCGCAACCACAATTCCTCCACCTCTGTGGACGAATAAGCTCTGCTCGCTCTCACTCCTCTCGAAACCGTAATCAAGCAAAAAATCAGTCAGTACAAGATACCACTCTCGACCAGACTGTCGCAGCCCATAGAGTGATTTGCGCAGCTTGCAAACCATATCGTTGTCCGATTGGAAACCTTTTGGCTCTCGCATATAAATCGCTTCTCGAACCTCGCCGTTGAGAAAGGCTGCCACAGCATCCATGTGCCAAATCTTGAGATTCCTCTCGACTGCAATCGCAATAATGATACGCACAGTCGTAAACTTCGCCGTTGGCGCAAACGTCTCCTCGAAATCTAGACCAATTACCTGTTGGTCACCGCGTGCAGTCAAGCGGACCTTGAAACGCTCGATAGATCCGTCCACACCCAATTTGAGATCAAAAACCCATTTGCAACCGATCAGATGAACATCCCGCGGCCGTTTCACGAGCTCCCATGTTCCTCGCTCCAAAAGGCCATTCATTTCCTTCGTGACAGCTTCCATCCAAAAGTCCACTTCGTCTGAACTAAGCATTTCTTCCCACGTCTTGGGAATTTTGATCAGCCTAGGATCCTTCGAGCACACCTTCGAAATTGATGCAACCAGTAAAGCTCTTGGTGGCGGAGCCTGCCTGTATCGAAGATCCACCTGGTGTTGAGGCTGCCGCCCATAGAATTTTGTTTGCTGGTAAGGCATCATCTGATTTGGCACCGGATAGGCATGGTTTCCCATGCCCTGCTGCTGGTTGTAGGCGTATGGGTAGACAACTGGTCTTGAGGCAGGTTGCATTAGCCCATGCTGTTGGTCAAACGCATACGGGTATACCACTGGTCTCGAAACAGTCTGCGTCATATTCGGCTCCGACAAAGACAATGTTGGTTGTTTTCCTGGCTGTGCAGCCAAAACATCCTGGTGATGCGTACGTTGCAGCTCGACGTCGGTTTCCTCAAATCGCGCATCACGCGAATTTATTAATGTATTTCGCGCCGGGTCCCAAAACTTGTATTGCTTGCTCTGTGAATCGTAGCCAAGAAAGAGCATCTTTGTCGCTCGAAGGTCAAGCTTCCGAAGTGTTTCAGCCGGCAAGTGCACCCATGCGTTGCACCCGAAAGTCTTTAAGTGTGCACAATTCGGCTTCCTGCCGTGCCACATCTCATAAGGCGTTTTACCTTGCAAGCCCCGCCTACCAAGCCTGTTGCCAACATACGCAGCAGTCTCCACCGCCTGTGGCCAGGACTTGGCTGCGACATTGCTGTGAATCATCATCGCCCGAACCCAATTGAGTAGCGTGTCATTCAATCGCTCTGCCACACCGTTCTGTTGAGGAGAGGCGACCGCAGTCTTTTCGCTGACAATGCCTTCTGTGCGAAGATAGTCCTCAAAAGCATGGCTGATATATTCACCACCG
The DNA here is from genome assembly GCA_003717165.1 of Protomyces inundatus. Classification (NCBI taxonomy): domain Eukaryota; kingdom Fungi; phylum Ascomycota; class Taphrinomycetes; order Taphrinales; family Protomycetaceae; genus Protomyces; species Protomyces inundatus. Next base: position 136 of record QXDR01000031.1, on the reverse strand, counting down.
TTATCGGTACGTAGGCGTTTCAGTTTCTTGCCACTCTGACGCTCCACCTCGCGATGGAATTGCTTGAAAACACCAAAAACTTGTGACTTGCGCTCTAGCACATACACCCACACCATTTTCGAGAATCCGTCGGTAA
>QXDR01000030.1:0-20631 GCA_003717165.1 Protomyces inundatus | reverse complement strand
CTGCTCCCAGCTTCCCTGCTGCACCGAGCCTAGCAATCCCGTCGATCAAGCTTCCATCGCTCGCGCTACCCAGCTTGGCTATTCCCACCTTCGCTGCACCAAGTTTCCCGGCCGCACCTTCGCTCGCTTTGCCTTCATTGGCTTTGCCCTCGTTGGCGCTTCCCACGCTTGCCATCCCGACCTTTGCTGCTCCCAGCTTCCCTGCTGCGCCGAGCCTAGCGATCCCGTCGATCAAGCTCCCATCGCTTGCGCTCCCGAGCTTGGCCATTCCTACTTTTGCCGCACCGAGCTTCCCGGCCGCACCTAGCCTTGCTCTGCCATCATTGGCTTTGCCCTCGCTTGTCATTCCCACCTTTGCTGCACCCAGCTTCCCGGCCGCACCTAGCCTTGCTCTGCCTTCATTTGCTTTGCCCTCGCTCGCCATCCCGAGCCTTGCCATTCCCAGCTTGGCCATCCCAACATTCGCTGCTCCCAGCTTCCCTGCTGCGCCGAGCCTAGCGATACCGTCGATCAAGCTGCCATCGCTTGCGCTCCCCAGCTTGGCCATTCCTACCTTTGCCGCACCCAGCTTCCCGGCCGCACCCAGCCTTGCTCTGCCATCATTGGCTTTGCCCTCGCTTGTCATTCCCACCTTTGCTGCACCCAGCTTCCCGGCCGCACCTAGCCTTGCCTTGCCTTCGTTGGCTCTTCCCTCGCTCGCCATCCCGAGTCTGGCCATCCCCAGCTTGGCCATCCCGACTTTCGCTGCTCCCAGCTTCCCTGCTGCACCGAGCCTAGCAATCCCGTCGATCAAGCTTCCATCGCTCGCGCTACCCAGCTTGGCTATTCCCACCTTCGCTGCACCAAGTTTCCCGGCCGCACCTTCGCTCGCGTTGCCATCTTTGGCTCTCCCCTCGCTCGCCATCCCGAGCCTTGCCATTCCCAGCTTGGCCATCCCGACTTTCGCTGCTCCCAGCTTCCCTGCTGCACCAAGCCTAGCGATTCCGTCGATCAAGCTTCCATCGCTTGTGTTTCCCAGCTTGGCCATCCCTACGTTCGCTGCTCCGAGCTTCCCGGCTGCTCCTTCGCTCGCTTTGCCTTCATTGGCTTTGCCCTCGTTGGCTCTTCCCTCGCTCGCCATCCCCACCTTTGCTGCTCCCAGCTTCCCGGCCGCACCCAGCGTTGCCTTGCCTTCATTGGCTTTGCCTTCGCTTGCCATCCCTACTTTCGCTGCCCCCAGCTTCCCGGCCGCTCCTTCGCTTGCTATCCCTTCATTGGCTTTGCCCTCGTTGGCTCTTCCCTCGCTCGCCATCCCGACCTTTGCTGCTCCCAGCTTCCCGGCCGCACCCAGCGTTGCCTTGCCTTCATTGGCTTTGCCTTCGCTTGCCATTCCTACTTTCGCTGCCCCCAGCTTCCCGGCTGCTCCTTCGCTCGCTATCCCTTCATTGGCTTTGCCCTCGTTGGCTCTTCCCTCGCTCGCCATCCCGACCTTTGCTGCTCCCAGCTTCCCGGCCGCACCCACCCTTGCCTTGCCTTCACTGGCTTTGCCTTCGCTTGCCATTCCTACTTTCGCTGCCCCCAGCTTCCCGGCCGCACCCAGCCTTGCCTTGCCTTCAGTGGCTCTGCCTTCGCTTGCCATCCCTACCTTTGCTGCTCCCAGCTTCCCCGCCGCTCCGTCGCTCGCTTTGCCTTCATTGGCTCTGCCTTCGCTCGCGCTTCCCAGCCTTGCCATCCCTACCTTGGCCTTCCCGGCTCTTCCCACCATGGCTGCTCCGACCACTCGCGCTCAGCAAACTGGTGCTCAGCCAACTGCTGCCCAGCCGACTGCTGCGCCCGCTGGTCCTACCACCCGCGCTGCAGGAAGCACGCTCCAGACGGTCACGCGTTCGCCGCTCCCGACCGACGTTGTCATTGCGCTTCCCACCATTCCTGGCTTCACCCAGCCTGCTCAGCCGCTTCCCACGCTTCCTGGCTTCACCGCCAACCCGCAGCCCCTTCCGACCATTCGGGTTCCTCCTCCTTCGTTCACCACTGTCGTGATCGGTGGCACGCAGACGCTCACTTTCGCTCTGCCTGCCTTTACTCTTGTTCTTTAAGCACCCTTCTGGTAGCTTGTACATATTCAATTCTGACAGAGGCATTAGAGTCTTGTCTGCATATAGTCAAATATTTTTACATTGCAGTCTCTTGCTGATCGACAGTACCCATCGAAATTAGGAACGGTCAGTCAATCTGAACAAGCTACCTACTTACAATGCGCCGCAGTTTACAAGCTCGCCTTTGGACCAGAGTCACAATCTACCGGATGATCGTGCATGTTCACACGACTATGTGACTCAATCATTTGCTCAAATCGTATGGTTGACCTTCTCGCAGTATGCTCATCGTGACTCATACTCACACAATCTAGACTTGACCATAGCATGATTGAAACCACCCAAAGCAGTCGGCGCCCAAAGCAGTTGACAGAATCAAAGAAGCCAAACTTGAGAATGGTAAAGTCATGCGCTCTTAAGCAGAGTCTATAAAGCTTGCCATGATCGCCAGCAGTCTCCAGGCCATTCACCTCATCTTCAACGCCCTGTTCAAATATGAACCCCGAACTTGAAGCCATGATGCCTAAGCAAGCCAGCCAGACTGAAGCCATGTGCGTCGCCACACTCACCGTCTACATCCACTGTCCCAGGGTCACAGGCACGTTGATGCGCATGCTCTTTCGCGCCGGCGCCATTTGGAATCTTCGAGGCACGCTTCATCAAGTCGCCGACGGCTTTGAGATTTCGATCGATGATACGCCGTACATCACGCGGCCCTGGCTCATGGTGCAGGTGTTGCGGCAGGTCTGGGTTATTTTGTCAATCTTGAAGTTGACTGAGGGTGTGCTCTTCCAAGTCATCTTGCCTGAAGGGTGGCATCTCCGACGCGAGGCCATGGAGGCTGTCATGGCGTTGCAATCTGCCGATGGACCGTATGTCGGGCCCAACTTGCATGCCGACAGCCACGAGGCTGTCATTATTGAAGGCGCATATTGTCCAGTCGAGCTGGGAGGCGAGCCGTTTCGTTTCTTCAAGGTGTTCAAGTCGAGTATTGAAGAGATTCTGGATGAAGCGTCAGAGGCAGACTTGCCAGCATATCATGCTATCGCCGCGATGTAAAGCAGAGAGTAAAAGAAAAATTTGGTATAGTAGCTGAAGCGCTGTCGCAATCATTGTAGTAATGCAGAATGATGGCAGTCTCAAGTATCATTATTGAAGCGTCAGAAGCTGTGATTTGAGCTCGACGGCACGGAGCCCTTGCTTTTCGCTCGTTTCAATCGCCTTGAATTCAACAGCAAGCTTTTCGAGCGAGTCGACATCCTGTTGACCTTTGTTAGCCAAGGCGGCACTTGTCATCATTGAAAAATCGTCTGATCGGCTCGTCTTGTCTTTGATCTTTGATAGCTTGGAGTTCAAGTCAACAAGACGCTCAGTGTTGTACGCGCGATTATTGGCAAGCGGTGATTGCGAGAGGGTTGTAACCCAGTACTTGTTCCAAAGCGCCTCGAGCAGCTTGACGTCAAGGCTCGACTTGAAGTAGCTAATCTCAAGCGGGTAGTATCGACTCGCGTGAACTCCAAAATCTTCAATCTTGTCGAGCGGAATCGATTGATACTCTGACTTGGCATCGGGCGGCGTATAGTTTTCTGGGTACGTCCTGAAGGCGCCAATCTCAACAGCGCCAGCCGTCAGCGTACGGTTGGGATCAACGACAACAGCGAGAAAAGGATCTTGGTAGGTTTGGTAGTTGCTTTGTGTACCCACATCAATACCAGAGAGCCAACAGCCGTACCCAGGATGCGAGTGGTACCAACCGACGGCATTTTCCAAACGACCAATCTGCTTACTGGCTTCGCCAAATTGGATCATGTATTCATACGCCTCTTCACCGGCATTAACGCGTGTCTCTGTGCCTTCAACCGGAAGCGCGAAACAATCCATAATGATAATTTCGCCCTGTGCTGTCACCTTGCCCTGCATGAGCCCCATGACTTCAATCGTGTCTCCACTCCGCGCATGCGTCACCATCTTGACTAGTGCCACGGCAGAGATCTTGACAGACTTGAAGAAGTGCGGGTCTTGCTTCCAGGGCGCCTCATTCTGGAGTCTTTTTTGCTCATCAGCGTCGTAGTGGAAGACGGCGTCTGTCGGCGGCAATGACTGCACGCGATTCTCGAGCTCAAACGTCTGCTGCGCAGCCTTGCTCATGACTTCATGCGCTTCAATTCTACTTGAGTTGGTCTCTGCCGACAGCTAGCTAGTTGAGCGCGATGTGCTTCCCTACAAAGAACGACGCGGCCACACCGGGGAAAACAGTCACATTACCAAAGGGCACTTCAACGGAGCTATTGCTGGCGCCTGCACCCATCAAGCTCAATTCATTGTGCCCATGCTGCATCTCAAAGGGTGGCGATCGCAAAGAACGCGTCGTTGCATTGCTGGCGGTCTTGAGTGCAATTTGAATACCGCCAAATTGGCCAGAGATGCGTGTTGGATTGTCAAAGCTGAGCTCAAACCGCGTTGTATTGCTTGTCCTGTTGAATTTGAGATGATGTATGATGGGCGGCAGCGTTAGTTGGCGCTTGATGGTCACAGGCACGCTGAGGCGCGACGTGAAGCGTAGTCGCGCGCCCGCCACGAGCTGGATCTTGGCCGCTTTCTGATCGACAAGCAGGCGTTGCAGCAGACCCGCAAGGACTTGAGAGTCCAACACTTGCACAACAGCTTCCGTGACGATCGTAGAGCCATTGCGACGGATTGGAAGAGTGGGAAGCGGAAACGCAGCGAACGGTTTGCCGCCGTGCGAGAGCCGAGCAGACGCACCCTCAAGTGAGGTCTTGAAGCCGCCAGCAGAAGCAAATACGGTTGTGTTGAGACGTGCTGTGAAAGCACTCGATGTTTGATTAGCCATATGCAGCGAATGCAGCTCTATGCGCAGAAACTGGTTGAGTACATTCGGAACGCCCAAGATGATTGAAAGAAAGGCAACCACGCCGAGCAACGAGATGCCGATCGGCACCAGCCAGTACCATGGATTGCATCTTCGGCCTGGCCTTCGAATATCCGAGTATTGAGACGACACCGCAGATCCTACGCGAACGACTACTGGCCTTTTCACGGTGAATGTGGCTGGCGTCTCTTTAGTAGAGTTGGGCGAAACAATTTGATGGGACGATTCGTGTGGATACTGCTCGATGGGCGATGCATCTGTTGTTTCGTCAAAGGCCTGCTTGAACCACAACAAGGTCGATGCGCGCAAGTCTCTGCGGCTAGCAGTGATTGCGTCTAGCGGTGGCGGCATACGCGACCGTCGTAACGTTCCTTCCGGTGATGTGTCGCATCGCGCGGAAAGGGTGCCAAGCGGACTCAGCTTGTCACTGACATCAACCAGTTCTCCATCAGGGCCGAGCTCGAGATACTTTGGCCATGAATCCATTCACTGCAAGAATGAAAAGCTGAACGGTCAAAGCGGTCAAAGCGGTCAAAGCATCGGCACGTCTTCGATCTGATCAAAGAAAGGCGAAGCATCTGAGCTGAAACGCGCCTGAAACACGACCGATCACACTTCCGCAATAGCAGCGAGCGTATCCCGCCAGACCTCTTCCAGGATATGACGTCGTGGTAGAGTTTGCGGGAAGATCACTTCTACCTTGCCGTCCTTGGTGAGCACGGCTAGATAGAATCTGACTTGGAAGCCAATGAAAGCTTCATGAATAACGACATCCTCAATCTGATCGAGTGGAATAAACTTGCTCGCACCGCCTGAGCTTGTTTGAACGCCGACCGAGCGCATGACGATCAACGATTCTTCTGTGTTGTTAGTTCAAAGCCGCGCGGACCAAGCTGATACCTGTTGCGGGTCGTGTGTAGCAAAAAAAGACCCAAAGAGCATTCAGGCCACAAGCCAAAGCATACCTCTTGGGGTCATGCCGCCAAAAGCGCACGAGTGAATCTAATAGTGAAGACGGCAAAGCATACTGCACAAGCTGTGACGCTTGTAGCGAGCAGAGGACAGCTAGCTGGAGCAGCAGAGCGTAGAGTGTGATCCACCGAGTGAGACGAGCGACTGTGGCAAGCAAAGAACGATCTTGCTTGTACTCGAAAAGTGATACATCTGCTTGCCGACTGACAGTCAGGCTCATCCTCTCATGCCCTCTAATACAGCAGCTATAGTCCAAGTACCGTGGTAGCGAGAGTAGAGCAGTTCGCGTTGATTGCTGGTTGCGACGTCGCGACATTCTTAAGACGACACAAGAGTGACAACACCGCGCTAGAACTACTTCTACAAGTAGACTCTCTCCAGCTGAGCGATCCCTCTTTAATCAGACGCGGCTTCAGACGGGCCTTCCTCCATGAACAGCCCCAAGCGGCCGCCGGCAACGGCAGGCGAGGCAGGCACCAGTCAGACCCTCTGTCGCAACATCACCATCCATGGGTACTGCAAGTGGGCCGACAAGGGCTGCCGATTCGCCCACAATGACGCGCCTAAAACACCTGTTCAAGCTCGAGCCAACACCACCACGAACAACAACACGGCCGCTCCAGGTGCTGCTGCAGCAGCCGCTGCTCGACTACGCCCAGAGACGCCTACCTTTACACCGAATGGATTGCATGCACCTGTGTTTGTGCCAAGGCAGTCGGCGCCTGCTGCCAGGACGGGACTCTTGCCTCAGGTCGATTTAATGGACACGCGACCGCCCACGGCAGAGACGGGTTATCCATCGCCTGCACGCGCGTCCAGCACCCATCCTGCCATGCTCGCTGAGCCATTTCCCTTTGACGCCTATCGCCATTTTCAACCTCTGCAGTATCATCTCTATGGCTCTCTTCAACCTAATCGGAAAACATTGGCTCCGAATGAGCGCACAAGTCATGACTTGTTTTTATCAGACGGATTAAGAGAGACGTTGACGAAGAAGCAGGAGGCAGTGTTGCAGACGCTGCAGAATTCAAATTTGCCGGCGTCACTACATGGCTATCATTCGCTTGTGCCACTTGACTTGCAGGCTGAGCGCAGTCCGCGCGTGTTTGGTTACCCGAGCTATGCCTACAAGGCGACAAGCAAGCAAGATGGACATACGTACTGCTTGCGGCGCATTGAAGGTTTCCGGCTGCAGAGCGAAGCGAGCATCACGCTTGTTGAAAAGTGGCGCAAAGTGCGGAACGCAGGTATCGTCGAAGTCAGAGAGGCCTTTACGAGCAAGGCGTTTTCTGGTGAAAGCATCTTGTTTGTGTATGCCTTTCATCCGCTCAGCAGCACACTCTATGACAAGCATTTTCGGCAACGCAAACCCTGCACAGAGGCCATGCTCTGGAGTTATTTATCGCAACTATACAATGCGCTCGCAGCAATCCACAGCTGTGGCTTGGCTTGCAGGCTGCTTGATCTGACCAAAGTGCTCGTCACGGAGAAGAATCGAGTGCGCATCAACTGTCTCGGGATTTTGGATGTCTTGCATTATGACCCGAGCTATGATCTCAAACAGATGCAGCAGATGGACTTGACACTCGTGGCGGCGCTCGTCCTGGGCCTTGCCTTGAATGACCCTGAAGTTTGGCCGGATGCACAATTCACCTATGATTTGACGACACGGGGGTTCTCAAAGGAGCTCGATGCGTTTATGCACACCGTCCTCGAAGATGGCGACAATGGCTGTAGGCTCTCACTCGACAACGTGCTCAACTTGCTTGGTCGAGCCTCGATGGACAGCATGAACGCCGCCCTCGTCTACAACGACACACTCGAATCTGAACTCGCTACCGCGACTGAGTCCGGCCGGCTTGTGCGCTTGCTCTGTAAACTAGGCTTCATCAACGAACGGCCTGAATTTGAACATGACCCGGCCTGGTCCGAAACTGGCGACCGGTACCTCCTTAAACTATTCAGAGACTACGTGTTTCATCAGGTGGACGCCCGTGGGCAACCCGTATTGGATTTAGGACATGTGCTCGCCTGTCTCAACAAGCTCGATGCCGGTATTGAGGAGCGCGTGATGTTGGTGAGTCGAGACGAGACGAGCAGTGTGGTGGTGACGTATCGGGAGCTTCGTCAGCTGGCCGAGTCGGCCTTTAATGAGCTGCGTCGGCCGAGCTGATGGCCTCCTTCAATAATGCCATGGACTCTGGCTTGGAAGATTTGCCGTAGTGACAAAACAAAGAAGCGTAAGAACAAGAGCAAGCTGTGCGCTAGAAGGGATTGGCAATCTCTTCTGAGCCATCGACTGGCGAGATGAGCACGAGCGTCGGCCCGCGCACGACTATCAAACCGAGATCGCGCGTCTCGTCCGTGTCGAGTAGGTATTCCTTAACATGATCCAGGACTAGGTTCATCAAGCCATCGAATCCCTTGAGAACACCGACAACTTCCCGGCCACCTGTAAATTTGACACGGACCTGCTTGTCTTGGTATTTCGCTAGATTGATGATGGCTTCCTGTTGCGATGGTTAGTCTTTTACATCGTCCTCTGAGTGAATGACCTACCTTCTTTGGCCGTTGCTCGGTCTTGCCGCCCCTACCTGCCGAGGCCCCTCCTCCGCGTTTCCCTCCTCTGTTCATGCTCTTCTGCTTCTTCTGATTGGTCTTATACCTAGCTAGGTATTGAAGTACTTGTGGTTGCTGCTTTCACCCTGGACCTGGACATCGACCTTCCTTCCTTCAACACAACAACCACACCCTCCCTTTCTCATAATCATAAGCAATCAAAGCCATGGACGTCGGTAAGAGATCATCTATAGCAAGCGCAGCATAGTGAAAGTACTAACAAGTCGTAGGGCAACTCTTGTCCAACACGCTCTCACCCGATGCGCAGCTGCGTCTCTCGGCCACAGAGCAGCTCGAGGCCGCCGCGCGTGATCATTTCGATCAGTACATGATGCTGCTCTCGACGCAGCTAGCCAATGAGCAAGCGGCCTCGCATATTCGAAACGCGTCTGGTCTCGCACTCAAGAATGCCCTGTCTGCCAAGGTAGGCATCTCCGTCCACTCCAATACAACGTTAGACTGGATATGCTGACTTGTCTAGGATCTCCAACGACGTGAAGAGAATCAGGCCAAATGGCAAAACTTGCAGCAGTCCATCAAGTCACAAATCAAAGAAGCCTCGCTCGCGACGCTTGGCAGTCATGACAGCAAAGCCGGTCAATCCGCCGCACAATTCATTGCATCGATTGCAGCGATCGAATTGCCGTTGCAGCAGTGGCCGGAATTGATGGGTCGACTCGTCTCCAATACAGCAGCTGAAAGTGCACAGCACGTCAAGCAGGCGAGTTTGCAAGCGATTGGTTATGTCTGCGAAACGGTCGACCCCGATGTTCTGGCAGCTCAATCGAATGCCATCTTGACGGCCGTTGTGCAGGGAGCTCGTAAGGAAGAACCGGCCATCTCCGTCCGATTGGCGGCCATCTCGGCACTCTATGACTCGCTCGAGTTTGTTCGTGAAAACTTTGAACGGGAAGGCGAGCGCAACTACATTATGCAAATTGTCTGCGAAGCGACGCAAGCAGACGATGTGCAGCTTCAGGTCGCGGCGTTTGGCTGTCTCGTGCGCATCATGCAGCTTTACTACAATAAAATGCGATTCTACATGGAAAAGGCCCTCTTTGGACTAACGGTCCTCGGCATGAAGCATAGTGACGAAAATGTCGCGTTGCAGGCTATTGAGTTTTGGTCAACCGTGTGCGAAGAAGAGATTGAGGTCATGCTCGAACAGCAAGAGGCACTCGAGATGGGTGAGCAAGCTGATCGCGAGTGTTTTCAATTCGCCAAAACGGCCTTGCCGGAAGTTTTGCCGGTGCTCTTGACCTTGCTATGTAATCAGGAAGACGATGCCGAGGAAGATGATTGGAATGTCGCTATGGGTGCCGCCAACTGTCTCCAGCTGTTTGCGCAGTGCGCAGAGGGCATCATTGTCCAGCCCGTGCTTGCCTTTATCGAAACAAAAGTCAACAGCCCCAACTGGAAAGAACGCGAAGCCGCCGTCATGGCCTTTGGCTCGATCCTTGAGGGACCCGAACAAGAGATGCTCAAGCCGCTTGTTGCACAGGTTCTCGGTGTCTTGCTCGGTATGATGAAGGATCCCAATCTGCAGGTCAAGGATACCACTGCCTGGACCCTTGGACGCATCTCAGATCTTGTTGTTGGCGCGATTGCGCCTGAAGTCTTGCCGAACGTTGTCAGCGTCCTGCTTGAAGGCTTGCGCGACCACCCACGCATCCGTACAAACTGCTGCTGGGCCCTCATGAACCTCTGCGAACAACTCGACGATGCCGACTCGACCAGCTCACCCATGTCGCCGTTTTACGAGCCAGCCATCAGTGCCCTCCTGGGCGTCGCGGAAGCCAACGCGAATGAAAACAATGCACGGACGTCGGCGTGCGAGGCGTTGTCGACTATGGTCTCGCATGCATCGAATGAAGTCCTGCCGCTCATCTCGAAGCTCTCGGGTGTCATTCTTGACCGACTCAAGGCGACCGTGGCGATGCGCAGTCAGATTCTGTCAACTGAGGAGAAAGTCCAATTTGAAGAGCTGCAATCCAACTTGCTGAGTGTGCTCATGAGCATTATTCGGCGGTGCGGCAAGGATATTGCGCCGATTGCCGACCGCATCATGGTCATCTTGCTCGAGCTCGAGCAAAACCAGCCGAAGCAATCCGTCGTGCACGAAGATGTCTTCTTGGCCGTCGGTGCACTTTGCAACGCCGTCGAGGCTCAATTCGGTATCTACCTCGATGCCTTTGCGCCGTTTCTGTACGCAGCGCTTGGCAATCACGAAGAGTATGCCCTGTGCGGCATCGCGATTGGCTTGATTGGCGACATTGCGCGGTCATTGGGCGAACAAATGATGCCCTATGGCGACAACTTTATGACGCACCTGTTGCAAAATCTACAATCACCGCAGCTGAATCGGTCGGTCAAGCCGGCCATCTTGTCGGCGATTGCGGATATCGCATTGGCCATCAACCAAGAATTTGGCAAATACCTCGATATCGTCATGCAGCTCTTGAACCAAGCGTCAAGCATCACCTACTCAGCAGACTCTGGCTACGACATGATTGACTATGTCAACAGTCTTCGGGAAGGAATCGTTGAAGCCTATGTTGGTATCGTGCAAGCACTCAAGGGAACGCCCAAGGCTGACGCGCTCGCGCCCTATGTCGACAACATGTTTAACTTTATGACCACTTGTCTAGCGGACGAGGAACGGACACAGAGTTTGCAGCGTAACGTGACGGGCTTGCTCGGTGATTTGGCTGAGACTTTCCCGAATGGTCAGTTGAAGCAGCACCTGTCGGCCGAATGGGTCGGTCTTTGTCTCAAGCAAGGACGCAGCAAAGCGCAGCCCCATGCGACCAAAGAGGTTGCCAAGTGGGCCGCTGAGCACGTCACTGTGGCGACACGATAAAGTATCGTCTAATTGATGCAGTTGCTTTGTGACTGTAACGCCTTCTACGTCGGTGCCTTTTGTTTTTCTTTTTGCTTTACGTTACAGGGTGTAACGCACCGCTATCTCTTCATCTCCTTCGCATGGAAGGGTCTTGCATAGCTTATGTTTTGTGTCTTCTTCTAGATTTCAGTCAAAACAGACTACGGATCACTGCATCTGTTTCGTGGTACTAGTTCTTGGAACGCTGCTCGGGTACAACGCCCTGGCGACCGCCACCAAGCACGTCCAGCATGCTCGCCAGACTAGATTCCTCCATGAGCCGTGAGGCATCCGTCGTATGGGTGCCCATATGTGGCAGCAGCACGACGCTGCCAACGCCCACGCCCAGGTCTTGCTTGCTAGCCAGCTCGAGCAGTCTTGGATGCACCTCGGGCTCCTGTTCAAACACATCGAGTCCCACACCAGCCAAGTGACCCACTTCGAGTGCCTTCACCAGCGCTGCTTCGTCGATGACGGCACCACGCGCAATATTGATGAGCCAACTGCCTTGACGCATCTTACCGAGGGCGTCGGCGTCTAACATATGTCGTGTGTGTGTATCAAGTGGTACAGCAACAATCACGACATGACTCGTGCTCAGCAACGTCTCCAATGTTTCGCAATAACGCATGCGCGCATCGGCGTCTTGGACCTTGTTGCGGCTGTAGTATTGGAGCTTGCAGTCAAATGGCAAGAGTCGTTTGCCAATGGCGAGTCCAATATTGCCAAGTCCAAGGATACCGACTGTCAAGGAGCCGAGACTGCGGCCCGGTGCGAGACCGCCTAGCCACTTGCCATGGGCAAGTCGATTAGCACCAGCGCCAAAATGACGGACACAGCCAAGTGTTAGAAATACGGCCGTCTCGGCGGTGGCGTCCCGCACGGCATCAAGCGTGTGCGTCACGAGGAGATTGCGCGTCGTGCAGGCGGCAATGTCGATTTGATCGTAGCCGGCGCCGACATTGCCGAGCACGACAAGCGATTCAGGCAGGGCTTTGATGATTTCAGCATTGAAGGGGCCGATAGTGGGATCATGTAGATGCCTGATCAGACATTGTATGCCGGCATAGTCGCCGCGAGCAAGGGCAGCGAGGAAAGCAGCGCGAGAGTCTTCCTTGACAAGGACGACTTCATGCTCAGCAAAAGCATCCTGCGCGAATTGGATGGGTTTGATTGATAGAATCTTCATCAGCTTGGTAGCTCTGTTTAAGCAAATTGCAGTATCGCAGACTATGTTATTGAACTGAAAGGGCTTATCTGGAGATCTCACTTGAACGCTGTCGTTGGAGTTGATGAATTTCGAATCGTAAATCAGGGGCGCACACAAAACCTACATGCTACTCAACAGATCCAGCGCATCTGCCGAGGCAGCCGTACCCGGCCGATTGGCTGCGAGCAACGAACGAATAAAGTCATTCTCAAGCGGCACGCGCTTCTCACATTTGCCTGCACATTTGTCCTTGGCCCGCCGTTGGCACGCCTTGCAATTCACAAGGGGTCGCAGGGGCATCGCCTTTTCGACAAGGCGTCGCCCTTGCCCGAGCGCATACCGAATAACTTGTTCCGATGCTCGCTCGATGGTTCCCGCGGTCTGCTTTTTCCAAGTTTTGCTGGCCGTTTGGGCGGCCATCTTGACAACTTCGCCAACCACCTTCCATGTTAAACCCATCTCTCGAAGAACATACAGCGATAGCACCTCGTCGGATACTGGCTTCGCAACAGGTTTGATATTGACGGCCTCCTTCTTTGTGACCCGAGTCTGCACTTTGATGACACGGATAGGCACGCTCACCGTTTTCGATACCAGAACAACCCGCGTGCTTGCACGGCGTGATACGACCTGTGTCTTCTCTGGTGTTGCGTAGTTCTTTGCACCGACGATAAAGCGCGAAGCGCCTGGACCCAGTTCGCGCAAGAGACCCTTGAGGCGCTTTGCTTTGGACTTGACAGTAGGAGCATTTTCTGTGATGCATTTGCGTTTGATTGATCTGGGCGGCGTCGGTGATTGTGTACTCGCTTTCGGCGCATCGACTTGATGTAGACAAACCGCTGCCTCGTATCGCACGGGTTCTGCATCGTCTTGTTGCGGAACGTCTGCGCCGTCGGAATAGTATCCACCTGGTGATTGACAAGGCGGACTTGGCATTGGACCATCATGTCCATAAGCCACCGGTGCGCTCGAGCCGACTTCTGGCGTGTTTTGCTCTGGAGCAGGCTGTACTGGAGAAGGCGCTACTGGTGAAGTCATCTTAGTCTGGGAACCCTTTGGCTTCGTCTTCTTGAGTTTAGTGACGGGAGTGACAGTGACTTTCAAAGGCGACTTCTTGGCCTTGACAGCCGGACTGCTTGGTATATTTGCTGGGGTCTTCTTGACCGTGCCAGGCGTCTTGGCCTTGGGTGTGCGCGTCTTTGGCGTTCTAAAGCTCATGACAGGTACATTGCGTCGCCGCGCAGACCGCGATGGCTCATTGCCTCCCGCTTTGACTGGCGTCTTGGCATACTTGATAGCAACGAGCTGATCGTTGGGCTCGATGGGCTCGAGCGGCGTTTTTATTGACTTGCGGCGTTGATAGACGGGAGGATCAGCCGGCAATAGAACCCGTCCAGCGCCACGCATGCGGGCCAGCCTGCGCTGTTCGCCTGGCATTAGTAACGTGACATGGGACTGACATGGTCTTACGCGATAGCTCTGGCAGCAAAGCCATAGATGTTCACTAGTAAAGGTTGCGAATGCGATGGCTCTCTCGTGGTTTGTTTACAAAAACAATGTTGCGCACACTCGAAAACAGTGAGCTCAAGCGCGATATCAGCAATAGAAATGGCGTTCACGACAGAAGTAAAGACTCAGACACCAGCACAACTAGCTTCAGGACGATCATGGGTCATATTCAGAGCTTTTAGGTTCGTTTTTGGGAAAGGCCGGGAGAAAACCTCATTTTGTAAAGTCTATAATCAGATAGTACCGTCCGCCATCATCCTGCCCTCGTAGTTTAATGGTTATAATACGCCACTAGTAATGGTGAGGTTCTGTGTTCAATTCACAGCGAGGGCACATTTTTGCTGCTCCATGCTGTTTTAATCACAACACCACAATTCCACTTGCAGCTAACGATCTTGGACGTTTTGCTTCTGGGCTATGGGTTATCTTACCTATGATGGGCTATGGGTTATCTTACCTATGATAGCCAGGCTTACGCAAATACGACTAGAGTTGCTGCACTCATCCAAGAGACTTGATTTGCTCAGCTGAGCAGCCTTTTATGCAGCAATGACTGGCGTATGTTGCCCAGATGAACCGCACGAACGCCAGTTATGCCGACTCAAAAAAGTGTACTGCAAGTGCGCAGACGACGAAGTACCTGTTGGGTACTAGACGGAACTTCGACAGGTTCAATTTTATGGGTAGCCTTGAACCAGGTTGAATCATAAGATACTCTTCTGGCTTCACAACGTCAATGCCTTCTTTGCTAGGGTGATGGCCCCCTCGCGCGTCTTGTGTCCGCCAATGAAGCCTGCGGCATGCACAAAGACACCGCCTGAGACCCCTGTGAGCTCGTCAAGAGCCTCGTCGCGGATACCACGCCATGGTTCAGGCAAGGCCTTGCGCGACTCGAACGAGTCTAGAGACTGGGGCACTGCTTGAATTCGCCAGCCTTTGCCATCCGAATAGACAATGTAGAGTAACTTGCCCTCAATCTGCAGCTCGCGCTCAATGTTGAAGAGATGATCCTTCCAGGGCAGGAACTCATCAAGTACAACAACCTCGGGTGTCTCCCGCGAGGTAATGGCACTGTAGACGCCAGCACGTGCAGGAAGCCATGCTTCGGCAAAGTAGCTGACGCGGTCGCTGAAGTGGCTGCCGACGAGGGCGGACGCCTTTTGGAATCGCTTATCGAGATCTTCGTCATTTGAGGGCTCATTCCAGCGCGGGTTGAGGTGAGAAACCATACCCGGTAGCGACAGGGCCGGTTTCAGGGAAGCCTTGGTGGTGCCGTAAGGGGAGATGCCATTATCGTTGGCGTCAATGCCTTCAATGAATTCGTCATAGACTTTCTTCCAGATCAAATCAAGCGTCTCGTCCTTTTCAGAGGTCAACTGAGCAATGATGTCTTTACCGAAATGCTTGTACACAAGTCCAGCCGATGAGAGCTTTGTTGAATGAGCTGCATCAAACGTCTCCTGAAATTCGCGCTGATGGTGGTCAAAGAACTTGACGCCGTCATACTTTCCAGTGACATCAACAATAATGTCGCAAGCCTCGAGCGTAGCCGGGTCACGCGAGCGCGTCACGGACGCGTCTTTATACTGCGGCAACAGCTTGAGCATGTAGACTGCAAGCGCCTCATCGCAATGAAACGAGCCAGAATGAGTGCCGATCTCTGCACATTAGCAAAGCATCTTTCGCTTGAGCTGCATACTGAGTGCCATTCTGCTAGTTGTCGAGATGAATCGGCTTCTGAGCATGCAACAGTTGCAGCAGTCGCCATAAACGTAGCGCGCGAGTAGACATATTCGAGTCCTGAGCGTGCGATAAAAAGGCACGTGTTCAGGGGGGCGCAGGCAGGCATCCCAGCCACGTCATAAGCGCGGTCTGCTATAGACGCGCTCGCTCGGCCAACTTGTACGCTTCACCAATTGACTACCTAGGTACCTAAGCATCTAGCTATGATTGAGCCTATTCTTGCTATCGGTCGTACTTTCACGCGGCATATCCCTTCAGTTGTCTCAAAGCCCATCATCCAGGTTCTAGGGTCTGAGCACTGCTACAAGACAATCGTCGAAGACCTAGACGTCACCAATGTTGAATGCCTCAAGCTCGTAGTCTCCAAAGGATTAGGCTTTGGCATCGTTGCTGGAGGCGCTATCGTCAAGGTGCCGCAGATTCTCAAGCTCATCTCGTCAGGCTCTGCCGAGGGTGTCAGTATCCTGTCCTACCTTCTTGAGACTGCTGCCTATGTCATCACGCTGGGCTACAACTTTAGACAAGGATTCCCTTTCAGCACCTACGGCGAGACGCTCTTTATCGTCATTCAGAACATTGCCATCTTGCTTCTAGTCTTGTCATTCAACAAAAAGTATCTGACCGCCGCCGGTGTCGTAATCGGACTCGTTGGCGCGTATCAAGCCCTTGTTGGAGCAGATGCTATTCCACTCTCAAAAGTCCACTTCTTGCAGAGCCTGACCATCCCCATCGCACTCGGCAGCAAGATTCCTCAAATCTTGAGCATTCACAAAAACAAGTCAACCGGCCAACTCAGTGCGTTTGCCGTCTTCAACTATCTGGCAGGCAGCCTGGCACGTATCTACACGACAGTCACTGAGGTCAATGATCCCCTCATCTTCTGGGGCTTCTTGCTCAGCACCGTTCTCAATGGTGTGTTGGCTGTGCAGATGGTCCAATACTGGAGTGCACCAACCAAGACAAAGAAGAAGCAAGCAGCGCTCAAGAACAAGAAGAAGTAGTAGGCCATGTGCTTTCAATTTTACCTTGGACTCTCTCACAATCAGTCTTCAGTGACTCTTCACAGTTAACTCGTATCGCAGTTATGATGCAATGTTCACTGTGCTTTGCATTTGGGCTTATCTAAACCCGACTGTGAGTCTGCAAGTTGTAAAGATGGACGTGCCACGTTGCTTGACGATCGCAAACAGTCGCCGCCAGATCCTGTGCGCAAGGATTACCTAGGTAATCTACAGTCTTGTGAATTCATGACATGCATTGGGTCGGTAGTTATTACGCCGGTTCTTGAAATCTAGATGGAGCGTGCATCTTCCAAGATTTGCAAACCATGGAGCATTGGAGATGCTCCAGGCCACGCGCGTTGAACTGATTGAGCGAGTTGTCAAAGTCACTCGGGTAGGCTCTAAAAGTTAATCCCGAAGTGGTTAGGGTTTTGCCGCTCAAACAGGCCTGAGTCAGATCTCGACCGCACCATCTTGGTCGAAACAGCACACCAGCCTCTTTGCGGCGATTTTTGAGCACCACGACCGCGCCTACTAGAAACCTTTTCGTGCTGAGTGTGATCTTGGAACGTTGTCTTGACCATGCTTATTCATATGGCAGACGATCATGACGCCTGTCAGCAACCATGCTAAGGGACTCGTCATCGCGAATCCAAGTCTAGGCTGTTTCATACTCCTCACCCTTGTTAGACTTAGCCCACTTCCTCGACTGCAATGTAGACTGTGGAGAGCAAAGTCCAGTACAGAATGGCGGGGAAGATGCGGAACGATTGCGGATGTTCATCCCAGCCAGGTTAGATCCCGAGGGGGTACTTTACGATAATTCTTGGCTCGCTAGTCTAATGGGATTCTGACGAATCTGGTCCGGCCTTTCCGCTTAAGCAGCGCTACAGCAACGAAGCTTGCAACGACTAACGGTCAAAGTGCGTCGGGAGAGGGGAAGGACTTCGGTGTCGAGGCAGCATCATTGGCCAAGAAGGTCGGGCCTGCACCTTGGGGGCGGCCATGCGGGCGGGCCACCTGGCACTGAAATCGAGTCTGACTCGCGAGCTCCAGAAGCTTAAGCCAGCCATGAGCCAATCGCCGAATTCGTAGCCCACCCTTGGAAAAAGTGCTCTGAGACAACAACCGCAACAACAACCATCTGCTACGATATTTGCTACTCTAATGCTCGTGACATGAGGCTGCCCTGGCCTGCTGACCGCCAGACTGGTCTTTGCTCAAAGCTTCGCCATCCCTTCAAATGAAGATCTAGCCAACCAAAATGCTTCATTCTGTCTTCCACAGTGTCTCAAGTGGGGTCACTCGCTCGATAGACGATGACAGTCTCCCAGATCCTGGAACAGCGCGGACGTACCGCATTCGCATCTTTGATCGCGTGGGAGTACAACAACTCTCCGAACGCTGTTTGATAGTCCTGCTGCGTGGCAAGGCTGCCAGATGACCGGAGATGGTCATGATGCTGTCCCCAGCCAGCATGTGGCATCCCAATGCAATGCGATGATGATTGCGACGACTCGTTGATACAAAGATACAGCTACGCCCGCAACGGTTGCCTCCTCAAAACCTTCTTCGCGACTGCAGTAGCTTCTACTTACAGCGCGCAACAACTTGCGCCGCAACTCAATGGCTATGCGCGCCTCATTGCAACTACTAGCCTTCTTTACATTGCTTGAGCAATACAATGCAGCGCCTGCTCCTCAAATTGGTCTTGGTGGAGGTGGCGTTGGTGGTAGGGAACATCTGTCCGATTATTGCAGAGAGCTAACTTGGCAGTGGGTCTCGGTGTTGTCTCCGCGACAGTCAACCTCGGCGGCGGCGGAGGTGTGGTTGCAACAGCACCACTGGCTCTACCGACCGTTTCTGCGTCGCTGGGACTTCCTTCGCTCAGTGTGTCAAGCTTGGCAATTCCGAGTGTTTCGCTCTCAATCTCAATCGCAGCCTCGGTCTCCGCCGCACTTCCATCAGTTGCCTTCCCGAGCGTCACTCTACCTCTTTCGAGCGTAGCGCTTCCAACGGTCACCATTTCCAGTGTCACTCTACCTCTTTCCAGCGCAACGCTTCCAACGGTCGCCATTCCCAGCGTCACTCTACCTCTTTCGAGCGTAGCGCTTCCAACGGTCGCCATTCCCAGTGTCACTCTATCGCTTTCGAGTGTAGCTTTGCCGACAATTGCCATTCCCAGTGTCACTCTACCGCTATCGAGCGCAGCGCTTCCAACGGTTGCCATTCCCAGCGTCACTCTATCGCTTTCGAGTGTAGCTTTGCCGACAATTGCCATTCCTAGTGTCACTTTGCCACTCTCAAGTTTAGCTCAAATCACCACAGCAGCTGCGCCAGCGCAGGGTGGTGGCTTCCTTGGCGATCTCGTTGGCGGAGTCGGTGGCGTGCTGACTTCCGCAGGTGGACTTGTTGGTGACATTGCAACAACAGTTCTCGGCCTTGGTGGGGACATCGTCTCGACTGTCGTTGCTGATCTGCCAGCACTGCCTACCGTGTCGACCCTTCTCGAGCAGATCCCGTTGCTGCCGACTGCATCGCTTGATCTGGGCGGTCTTGTCTCGACGGCTGTCGGTGAGATCGCCGTGCCGACTGTATCGCTCGATCTGGGCGGTCTTGTCTCGACAGCTCTCGGTGAGATCACCGTGCCGACTGCTTCGCTGGATTTGTCGGGTCTCGTGTCGACACTCGTTGACGGGCTTGACTTGCCAACTGGTCTTCCTTCTGCATCACTGGATTTACCTGGCCTTGTTTCGACACTCGTTGACGGGCTCGACTTGCCAACTGGTCTTCCCTCTGCATCGCTGGATTTGCCTGGCCTTGTGTCGACAATCGTTGACGGGCTTGACTTGCCAACTGGGCTTCCCAGCGCTACTGTTGACCTGAGTGGCCTTGTGTCGACACTCGTTGACGGGCTTGACTTGCCAACTGGTCTTCCCTCTGCATCGCTTGACCTAGGCGGCCTTGTGTCGACACTCGTTGACGGACTTGACTTGCCAACTGGGCTTCCCTCTGCATCGCTGGATTTGCCGGGTCTAGTGTCGACACTCGTTGACGGACTCGACTTGCCAACTGGTCTTCCCTCTGCATCATTGGATTTGCCTGGCCTTGTGTCGACACTCGTTGACGGGCTTGACTTGCCAACTGGGCTTCCCTCTGCATCGCTGGATTTGCCTGGCCTTGTGTCGACACTCGTTGACGGGCTTGACTTGCCAACTGGTCTTCCTTCTGCATCACTGGATTTACCTGGCCTTGTGTCGACACTCGTTGACGGACTCGACTTGCCAACTGGTCTTCCCTCTGCATCGCTTGACCTAGGCGGCCTTGTGTCGACACTCGTTGACGGACTCGACTTGCCAACTGGTCTTCCCTCTGCATCATTGGATTTGCCGGGTCTAGTGTCGACACTCGTTGACGGGCTTGACTTGCCAACTGGTCTTCCCTCTGCATCATTGGATTTGCCGGGTCTAGTGTCGACACTCGTTGACGGGCTTGACTTGCCAACTGGACTTCCCTCTGCATCATTGGATTTGCCGGGTCTAGTGTCGACAATCGTTGACGGGCTCGACTTGCCAACTGGTCTTCCCTCTGCATCGCTTGACCTAGGCGGCCTTGTGTCGACACTCGTTGACGGGCTCGACTTGCCAACTGGTCTTCCCTCTGCATCGCTGGATTTGCCGGGTCTAGTGTCGACAATCGTTGACGGGCTTGACTTGCCAACTGGGCTTCCC
>QXDR01000029.1:0-21529 GCA_003717165.1 Protomyces inundatus | reverse complement strand
TATCTTGCAGCATGAGGTTCCCCAGGGAGTGCTACGTTGCCGTGCCAAGTACATCCACACTCGTGGCTGCAATGGTTGCATTTAGCCGCTGCGCCATTGCAACGGTCTCGCCCTCGCGCCTCGCTTGGAGTCTGACTCGGCTTAAGGTTCATCATATGCGCGCACAACACAAAGCTACCGAACCACTCTTAGTCTAGGCATCAAAAGATCTAGCAGAACACACGCTCATGATCATGTGTAAGCCTGCTTTATACTACGGCTGTATGCTGTTTCGCTATGCTACAAGTTACAAAATGACTGCTTCGATTGAATTGAGCGCCGATGCCGCTCGCTATAGTACATTTTAAAAAGACTGCCAAGGCATGCATGGCTCATGCAGCATCCAAGCGATGTCTGTAGCCAACACGGCGTTTGAGTCTTGCTGGTGGACTCTCAATCGGCGTCATGGACAAGCGGCCCACCGTCAAGGGCGATAATTCTTTGATACCCGCTGGTCGCCCTGCCGCCGCTGTAATGGGCACGCTCGTCGACGGCGATCGCATGCGTACAGTCACCATGGCATTGTTGAAGGCACCATTCGCTTGTTCTTGCAAAAGTGGCTGCAAGGGGCCGCCATCTGCAAGCTGACCAGAGACAATACGGCCCGAGGCGCGCGTGATGGTGCAGGCATTACCGGGTGACTTCTTTGGCCTCGCATTGCGAAGACTACCATTTTTTTGCTTCTGCTCTGGCGTTGCGGCCTCCGATCGGACCTGATCCGTCGAGCGGTTGGGTGTCAGGGGCGCCTTGTTTTCATCATTGCGCGACTTGGCAAATGCGCGCGCTGCTGGCGGTGACGAGGCCGCGAAGGGTGAGATATGCTTGCGCATCGTCTTGGCGTACAAAGGCTTAGCATCCTCGCTGCAATCAATGATTGGCATTTGAAAGCGTTCACCCAATCGATGACTTGACCTGCTGAAGGGACTCGGCTGCGCCATACCGGTCTCTCCACCAAAATCTGGTGCAAATGGTAGACGCTTGCTCAAGTGTGGATTCATGCGCAATGCCGGCCGTTCCATTTTTTGCAAGCTCATTGCAGTCGTCTTGACAGGCTGATAGGCCTCGAGAGATGGCAAATTCATGGGTGCAGATGAGCGAGCTGTTGCAAAGTCCTTGGCACGCGGGATTGTGCCACGACGGGAGAGATGTTGCTTCGAAACACGCAATGTGGGTGCACAGGTGGCTTTCGCGCGGGTCGGTGCCGGCCGGATTGTTTCCGTCGAAGACGTCGACGTATTTAGCGCAGAAGCCTCCGGAACAGCAGCGGGCTCAAAATTGAAGAGACGCAAGCGTGATGTGCGAATGGAGCAAGGCAACGGTGATGCTGGCAGAGGATGCGCTGGGTCACTGTACTGGAAGAAACTTGGGTCTGGCGCACGCGGTGAACAAGGACGCAAAGGTGACGATACAAAACCCGCTGCAAAAGCGATACTTTGCTGTCGTCGCTGCGACCTAGGCGTGATGTTTGGATGCGATGCATTCGCGAGCAAGAATCGATCGCGCGCCTGTTGCGCTTCGCAAGACTCGGCACGTGTCCAGAGCCGGTTCTGAACCATGTCCTGCGCTTTTTGTTTCGGTTGCCACAATCTCTTACAGATCGAGGTGGGTGCCTGAGGCCGATGCTGAAGATTACGCGACTGCTCGAGCACGAGGATGTGTTTGCGACTTGCGGCGAGTGCCGCTTCGAGCTCACGAATCCGCGCATCAGCGATCTTGTCGAGAGAGAGCTTTTCGACAAGCACCTCGAGCGCCTGAAACCAGTCTTCATCGCGTTTTTGCTGATCGGTTGCATCTGAAGTGCAACCGTCGAGGTTTTGAAAAAGGGGTGGTAGTGTGCAACCGTCAAGATCCGGCCGCACGTATTGCGCATCGATGAAATCATCCGACTCGAGCATGAAGGAGTTGTGCAAGCAGTAGTCAGGCGTCATGGGCGCTTTCCGTGCTGGTCAGTATCTCATCTTGAAGCGAGTAACATGGGAAGACTTACAGGAACAGGTCTCGGCATCTTGCATCGAGCTCAAGCACTCCAGATCTGGATCTGTGTTGCATACGGCGCCACAATCTGATGAACTCTCTGCACCCATTCGAGACATTGGTCGATTCATGGCGAGAAAATCGATTACCTGCTGCTCAAGCGCAATCGAACGGCGTGTCAGTTCCAGGTCATAGGACACGGGCGACATGGGCGTCGGTGACGAACAAGGCGACGGCATGGGCGATGAGATGGACGTATCACAGCCTTGCAACACGATCGGTACGCTGTCAAACGCGTCGGATACAGTACGAGGGAGATCGTCTGGCATGAGCCAAAAGGGAAGCGGTCCAAGGTCTGTTTCGAGCATGGCGACATAGGCTTGTCGTTCGTGGTCGGCAACCATGTCCAGACACGATGCTTCACCAGCAGCCAGCTCCTCCTCGTCATTGTCCACTTCCGCTTCGAGCAAGGCGACTTGCTGCACGTCTCCCTGGATGGCAGATTGCGGTCTCTCGACCGTTTCGTTCCTTTGCTCAGATGCACTCAACTGTGCGTGCACGGTCGAACTACGCGTCGTCTCACCCTGCGAGGCCTGCAAGAAGGCAGCAAGACTCGGTCGTGCCCTCTGCGTGGTCATCAAGACCGTGTTCATCGGTGCATCTTGCGCCTCTTCATATGCAGGCGGCGCATCCAGTCGGCGCGTGCCGGGATGAGCCAATGCTGGCGCGACAAGGTCAGGAACAGCTGGACGTCTTTGACGCAGGGTATTGAAGCGCATTCGCGCTTGAAGTTGCGCATTATAATGCGGCTGCACGCTTGCTGCTGGTCCGCTAGTCTCGCTGGTGGTCGACAAGGCTGGTAGCGCAGCTGAGAGCGAGCGTGGCAGCGTGCTAGTCATGTTGCCGTTACGTTTGCGCTTGCGTTTGACAGAAGCGAGTCCGTCTTGGCTTGCAATGAGGTCTGCATAGAGCATGTCGCGCGACATGTCTCTTGCGTTGCGCTTGGCTCTTTGAGCGATGAAAGGAAAAGGATTGTCTATATCAGATCCAGAAAGATATTGGAGGATGAAGAAGAGTAGGAGCGTATGAGAATATCTGTGGACACCTAGATGGTGTTGTAGCTGGTCAGGTCAAGAACATGGAAGAAGACAAGAGACATGGTCAGAGTAGAGACAGAGAAACAGAAGCTACAAGATACAGAAGAAGAGATAGAACTACAGAGAGAGCAACGCGCACACCTCGAGCTAGACTAGACCAAGATGCCACTTGTCGAAGAGCGCAAGGGATACCGATGCCCCTTGAGATGTGCACCTTCATTCTCTTTGTCAACACCGACACCTTGCTCAAACGCGGGGTTCACTGTCGCTGGATAGACTGTGGCATCTGCAAAGACTGTGAAGGGACTTGCATGCCAGTTGCGTGTCGTCAACCGAGCCGGTGCCGTCGCCGTCGGATCTGGCAGGGTTGTCAGAGAAGCATAGGCAAGACGTGGTCTTGGTGGTGTTAGTAGTGCTTGTAGATCATCCCTTGCCGTCTCTGTAGAGACAGACTTAGGTCGTTGAGCTGGATGCGGCGGTAGTAAAGCGCGTTGACTTGCAGGAAGCGGATGGTCTGCCTTGACACCCAGAATGGCGCGTCGTGCCTCTGCGTCTGCCATGGGAGCATCTTGCTTGAGTGGCGATGGCGAGATGGGCGGCACAGCAGGTGGCGTCAAGACGAGCAATGGGCGCACGCTCCTTTGGTCTGGTTGGCTTGATCCAGATCGACCGACTGGCATCGAGACGCTGCGTGTTGCCGAGGCGCGCTTACGAGGACTCGTGCTATTCTCGCGCATGACAGGCGCCATCTGTGCTCTTGGTGTCTCGATTGAGGCGCCAGAAAGAGGACGTTTGAGAGGCGAGCTGAGGAGACGCGGTGTGCGCAGAGATGGCGGTTGCTGAAGCTGTGCCTGTGCTGGACTTGACATGGACAGTCCACTCGAGGGAGGACGCAGGAGAGGTGAGCTCATGAGTGCTGTTGTCTTGATGCGCTTGAGTGGACTACGCGTGAGGACTTTAGCAGGGCTTGAGGAAGGGTCCCCTCGAAGGATGTTGTGTTTGGCAAGGACATCCTTCTTGGGCGAGAGCGGCACTCTTGCAGCTGGCATCTTGGTCTGCATGGTCTATTGTAGAGCGAAAGATAGCAAGAGACGTGATCAAGATAGAATACAAGCCTCTGAAGCACTTGACAAGCTAGCGTCACGAACCAATTAACCTAGGTAGTCAGACTTGGTGGTGTCTGTTGCTTGCCAAGCCCTGGAGGATATTCGAAGAAGTCGGAGTGCAGTTTGTCGTCAGTCAGTCGCGTCGCGTGTCGCGAATTCAAAAGGAAAACAACAACACAACGCAAGGATTAGCTTGACTTAAGCTTGTGGCTTGAATATGCAGGGAATCGATCCTGAAGAATCGCTTGCTATGTACTCTGGCTATGACTGACCTAGTTTTGTAGCTTGTTCTTGAGCACAGCCCACATGAGCCGTCCACGCTGCGTCCTAGCCGCCAACGTCAACAAGAGCAAAATCAACGGCCACTTGAAAAACAAGGTCGAGTACTGAACGACATCCTTGCTCCAAGCCACCCAAGGCATCCATCGACCGCGCAAGTTGAAGACGGCCCCTGTGCGCTGCATAAAGGCCAAAAAGTCACCGGTACTGTCATCGGTTGAGGGAAAGACGTCAATGACACCTTGTGACGGTTCCATGATGGACAAGGCCCGTCCATTGGCTAGGCAGAACTCACTCGGCTTGTCCTCAACAGGTGCAGGACACGTCAAGAGCAAAGCGGCACGGACGACATCGTTGATGTCGGCATAGACGGTGCCAGCGAGCACGAGCTTGACTTTTGCGTCAATAATGCCCGTCTTGACGAACCAAGGGTGGATACTGTTGACACGAATCCCTTCTGCTGGACTCGTTCGGCGCAAAGAACGCATGAGACCGAGCATGCCGTGCTTGGCAGCCGTGTACTCGGGTGCACCGGGGATCTCACCGAGCGACGCCATGGATCCAATCAACACGAGACTCGAATCACGCGGCTTGTTTTTGTGACGCGGACTGGCGCTGTAGGCTGGCGAACGACGGAAATAGTAGTGTGCCAGTTTTGCAGTAAAGAATTGCGAGCGCATGTTGATGTCGAGCGTCTTGAGACCAGGTTCTTTCAAGTTGTCTTCGAGGAAGAAGCCAATCTCTGTGACACCAGCATTGGCAACGACGATATCGATACGGCCGCCGCCGCCGGGAATTTCAGAACGTTTAAAAGCCACCTCAAAGAGGTTGCATTGATCTTTCCAGCTCAAGTTGTTGCACTGCACAAACCGCAGACGTGGGTGTGCAGCTGCCAGCTTTTCACCATTCACCTTGTCGAGATCACCAATCGTCACATAGCAGCCCAATTCAAGATACTTGAGCGCCATCTGTCGACCCAAACCACCGGCACCGCCTGTAATCACGGCATGTTTACCCTTCAGGTAGGCGACATCTGGGTTGCCTTTTGTGTAGATGGGTGGCGAAATAAGCGCCTTGCCCCGCGAGACGTACGTCTTGAATTGCTCCTTGGCTTCATCACTGCCATCTGGGAAGGACTGGGGTGGATCAGGACCGACAAAGTTTGGGAAGGATTGGGCTTTGCTGAGGGCACTTTGTGCAACCGGTTCTTGGGTGGCTGATGCAGGTGCACTACCGGCGATGTTGGTGTTGGCCTTGCCTGTTTCTTGAGGTGCAGACATGATGTGTTGGTGGTGGTCAAGCCTAGAAACGGATGAGGTGACTTATCAATGAGCTTGATCGGCAGCGGGCCGGCTCTCTGTGCAAGGCAGCGTCACCGGCGGATTAACGTTTCCCAGCCGCTTCTCTAGGTACGCTTTGGCTCATCTGTGGAGTCGGAAATCCATCTGGAGAAATGGAATGCGGGGAATGAGTTGCCGCCGACAGAAACTCCGAGCGCCGGACTCGAACTCGAATACCAGCAGCAATTGCAATCGATATCGAGTGCAGCTGTTCGGTGTTCAATGCACAGGCCCGGCCGGCTAACGGCTGTACAGTGAAAGGAGTCTGTGTGATAGATCGATCAACGGGTAGTGATGAATCTATGATCGACAGACACGGGCACTTAAATACTCGATTGTCTAGAAAGACCCCTACTTGGCAGCAGCCTCAATCTTGGCATTCACCTGAGCCCACTTCTTGAAGCGAATGCTCGACACCTCAATGAAGCCAGTCGACCAAGCCGGGTCAAAGCCACCCAACTGGTCCATCGAGGCTCCTTCCTCGTCATACAACGAAAAGGCCGATGAACGACCCAAGATGCGCACACTGCCCTTGTAGAGCGACAGACGCACGTTGCCCGTGACACTCACCTGAGACGCCTTGATAGCTGGCAGTAACATTTGCGTCAACGGTGAAAAGTAGGCACCATTGTAGAGCAGCTCTGAAAACTTGGGCGTGATGAATTGATCTCGTGTTGAACGCACATCGCGGTCAAGTGTCAACCCCTCGAGGTCAATGTGGGCAGCACGCAAGATGGTCAAGGCCGGTGTCTCGTAACAACCGCGCGACTTGACACCAATGAATCGGTTCTCAACAATGTCGATACGACCGACACCGTGCTTGCGTGCAAGCTTGTTGAAGGTCAAAAACATCTCGAGCGCATCCGTGGAAGCCTCGCCTTCAGAAGAGACAAGCTTGACGGGGACACCTTCCTTGAAATCAATCGAGAGTTCCTCGGGCGTATCAGGCGCCTCGGTCGGGTCAACTGTCAACTTCCACATATCCTTGGGCGGCGTCGTGTCAGGGTCCTCAAGGATGCCAGCCTCGTACGAAATGTGCGCCAAGTTCTCATCCTCCGAGAAGGGCTTTGCCGCTGTTTGCGAGACGGGGATACCACACTCGGCGGCGAAAGCAAGCAAGGCGGATCGACCCACGAATCGGTTGTAGAAAGCTGGGTCACGCCAAGGGGCAATGACCTGGATATCAGGCTTCAATGCGTAAAACGCAAGCTCAAATCGGACCTGATCGTTACCCTTGCCGGTGCAGCCGTGCGAGACAAAGCCACAGCCTGTGCGTTCGGCAACCGCAATCTGGGCACGGGCAATGATGGGTCGAGCGAGGGCCGTGCCGAGAAGGTAGACGTTCTCGTAGATGGCGTTGCACTGAATGGCCGGGTGGCAAATCTCCGTGACAAACTCCTTGCGGACGTCTTCAATGTGCACCTCCTTGCAACCAATCTTGAGGGCCTTGGCGCGGGCGGCCTCAAAGTCTTCCTCTTGACCAATATTGGCCATAAAGGCAATCACTTCGTAGCCTTGCTCAATCAGCCAGCCAGCGATACATGAGGTATCGAGGCCGCCAGAGTAGGCGAGACAAACTTTTCCTTTGCTCATCGTTGCTGTTCTATAGATGTGGGAGAGGGATCCGAGGCACGATTGATCGTTGATAGTCGCTAGCTGTCCAACGTCCGACGTCGATGGATGCGAGAGATAAGCGGGAAAGTCTCACGGTTCTGACATCGCCAGTAAGAAAATAGAACGAACCAGGAACAGTCACTCTACAGCTAGAGCTATACTCTGCTAGCACTACTTAGAGACCTACTGCTATACAAAGACACAGCTCATTGAGTCAAGCTAGCTTCTACTATGGAAGGCAGACAACATCAAAATATCTCTTCACAGCCAAAATTCAAGATTGTGCGCTCTTCCCTTGCTGCCAGGCGCTCTGGCGCTGAAGCTTCACCCTCTGCTCATGTCTAATTGTATAGCTACCTGGAGCCGCAGCAGATGGCACAGCGTCTACCTTTCAATTTGCGCATGAGGACCATACGCTCGGCAACACACTACGCTACATCATCATGAAAAAGTAGGTACTTTACGCTCGCTGAGTTGCTAGACTAACCCGCCAGTCCTGAAGTCGAGTTTTGCGGCTACTCCATTCCACACCCTTCAGAACCTCTCATGAACCTGCGCATACAAACACGGTCGACGGATCATACAGCACTCGTCGCTCTCGAAAAAGGCCTCGATGATCTTGTTGATCTCTGTGACGTTGTCCAAGAAAAGTTTGAAGCAGAACTCGCTCATATCGGACGGACATAGCCGTCGCTTCCCTAGCCGGTGCATACCTTACAATGACTCATAGTACCTTCCTACGATCGCAGCCGTAATTCCATGACAATCTGCCTTCCTTGCTTGAACGGATGCGCCATGGCAATCAAGACACCGCGCGAAGCCGCCTCGACGCTCGCGCCGCCAGGACCGCTGCTACCCACGAGTCCACCGCCGGCACTACTACAAGGCAAGATGCGCACATCTTTACCCGTGATGACCTGTCGCAGCCTTCGCTTCTCAACATGCCAAACCTCGACGAAGTTCGGACCGGCAGCAACGATATACGAGCCGAGCAAGACGGCATGTTGCGGTCGACCTTCCCATTCAAGTGTATACGCTCGTGACAGCTGACCATACTTGTCGACAAAGAGGGCACAGGCTGTATAGCAACACAGAAACTCGCCTT
Source organism: Protomyces inundatus (assembly GCA_003717165.1). NCBI lineage: Eukaryota > Fungi > Ascomycota > Taphrinomycetes > Taphrinales > Protomycetaceae > Protomyces > Protomyces inundatus. The sequence continues at coordinate 12,975 of QXDR01000029.1, read as the reverse complement.
CGACAGTATGACCCTGTGCATCAGGTGGACCTTGAGCGAGTCGATAAGTCCCGAGCGGTCGAGCGCCATCGATGCGTGCCTTGAGTGACGCGGTGACGGGAGAGGTCAAATCTGGAATCGTCATTGGCTGCTTCGAATCGAGACTGAGAATCTCAAAGCCGCGCGAGCAATGCACACAGATCGTACTGCGCAGGTATTGCATGCCGTAGCAATCAGTGGGAATGAAGAATTGGTCAAAGTCTCGGAAAAAGTCGGTGCCGCTTGAGCTTGACTTTTTAAAGATGGACCGCGTATCTTGCTTGCGTCCGACGACGGGTTCAAGCGCCTTGAAGACTGAATTGCCACTACTGTTAGTATCGCCCGTGAAATCGTGATGACTTACTTGTCCTTCTTCTTAAACACCACAAGCAACCGGTCCTTCATGACGCCGACCTCAAAGAAGCCAACATTGTTGCTGCCACTGAGCTTCTGTGGCGCACGCTTACGCTTTTGTGAAGCCTGTGCCGAGAGTAAGTCGTCGAGATGATACGCCGTCAAGCTCTTATCTGCCAAGACCATGGCACAGCCAAATTGCTGCAAGACTGCCACTTGCGTGACGCGAGGAAAAGCTGCTACTTTCCGCCAAACGGGTAAACCCTCATGGCTGATGACGGCATGATAGAGTCCATCATCCGTGCCGAGCATAAGCACCTCATCTTCTTCTGCGTTGCGAAACATGGTGGCACATTGAACGCGAGCCCACGTCAAGGGCTGTGCTGAACGTGGCGGTTCTGCGGCAGCTTGCTGAAGTGCCCACTCGACTGTATTCTCAGGCGGACGCAACCAAGCTGGATTGAGTCGCTGATCTTGCACGCCTGATGCCGGTAGGCCACCAGCTAAGCCAAGACCCTCGGTGCCATAATTTCCAAAGGCATCCGTTGCACAGAGATGCGCCACAAACGGTTCAGCATGCTTGTACTTTTCAAAGCGACGCTGTTTTGCTTGCCGAATGGCATCGACCCACGCCTGTCGTGCTTGCCGCGACTCAGCATACAGCGTCCATTTCTCATCGCCGTCTTGCTTTTCCCATCGGCCGGCGTGCTTGACAGTAAAGGGAAACAGCATTTTCGAACCGTCGCGCGGCGTTGCTGGTGTACCGGTGGAAGTCAATGTCGGTGTGACGGACAGTTCGCTCGGCGATTTGATGGAATCGACCATGGTCAGCGTTGACTCGATGGTCGACCGCCGTCCTCGGTCATCCAAGGGCGACGCCACGCTATGTGTCATGGTTCCACCGAGTAGCTTGGACGTCGATGCCTTGTAGATTACCTCGTCAAAGTCCTCAACGAGCAGGTAGTCAATCGGAATGGGCGGTCGTGACAAGACCCGCTGGGGTCCATCGCGTACACTCTTCAAGCAGAGCATGTAATGATCCAGCAAGACAATCTCGCGCATCTGCCATTCAAGATGGGAATCCGACTTGCGCTGCAGATGCTCGCGTCGCAAAATGACACGCCCTTCTTCAAGCAGGCCGAGTTCACGTTTCGGTACGCGCCAGACGAGTTGCTCTGATAAATCCAAGAGCATGATTTTGTTTTCAGCACGTTCAACGCTACTGTTACAAGCCTGACAAACTTCTTGAATTGCTGCAATCGCTTGACTCAGCACGGCATGCTCTGAGTGGTCCGTCGGCGTCTTTTTAAGGACATCAGCAAGGAGCAAAGCATACCGCTGCAACCGACGCGTCGGCGCACCCATAAAACTAAACAAGTCGAGCTTTTTCGTCCTTGGATCTTGCGCACAGCGCGCCAACCAGCGTTGAACGGCTGGGTCTCGAGCTTTCCGCATACGAATGGCGCGGTCGGCATGGCGCAGATTGGCGGCATAGGCGAGGTAGGTGTCGCGCGCAAGGTCGAGCCAGGGTAGAAAGAGATGGCCAATGTGTTGAATGCAGGGGCCTTGTTCTGCTTGACACGCACGCAGCGCTGGCTCGAGGTGCTGGGCGGATAGGACAATGAGACGTGGCACAAGACCAAAAAGCAACTCGGCCACTTCAGGCTGGCCGACTTGACCGGCGACAAAGGACTCTTTGAAGACTTGATCGAGTACTTGGAGCGATTCGAGATAGTCGCGCTCCGAGTAGACGACTTCGTGGATTTGGTACTGACGCTGAATTTCGTCCTTGGACAAACTCTTGAGCGGTTCCGTTTCCATGGATAGACCCCAAAAGGCCGCCCAGTCTTCTGGATTGGTGGCATCCGCCTTGTCGATTCGCACAGGTACTGTACGTGAACAGCGACAGGCATAGCAACGCGGCGCATTGGGAAGATTGGCCTGGCAGCGTGGTGCATAGCACCCTCCACCCGTCAAAAGCGGCAAAACGCCATCACCCACATCCAGCGCGAATCGTAGTGTATCTGCATCGTGTTCAATTTGGACCAACTCGCCAGCAGAGAAGAAGGAAGCGAGCAAGCTCCTGGCCGCCCTTTCGCTGTGAATTGAAGAAAGCGTTTGTACATGATGGGTGAAAAGGCCAATCAGCGCCTCGATAATCACTTCAGCTGTTGGCTCCTGCAAAATGGTGTATAGCCAAAAAAAGACACCAGATCGAGACCAGACCTGCGTGCAGCTTTCGTAATCAGCCGCTGAAAAGACCTGTTGGACAGTTTCCTTTTTGAGCGGTGGCGCCTCTACTGGTGCAACAGGTTGTGTATACTTGGATGGACGACGACCGAGTCGCGCACTCAGTTCGTCAAGCGTAACAGCCGAGGCCCTTCGATTCTCAGCAGCATGCGAACGCGGATAGGTAGCGCCATGCCGTACAGTTTGACCTGTTCCATTGGATTCTCGCACAGACGGCAAAGGCCGGCCCGATGGCGTTGGACGGCTTGGCAGGCCACGCAACGTCTCGGCAGATTCTTCCAAAAAGGCATCGAGCGATGACTGCGAACGCGTCAGGCCTGACTGAGGCGCGCCCGAGAAGGTCGGCAGAGACTCAGATCGCGGAATCGAGGGCAGCTTGGTAGGTGATTGCGAGCGTGAGCGTGCAAGCTGCTGACTGGCGTTTGGGATCGGCGGAAGATGCTTGTGTCTATTTGAAGCACTCGAAGCGCTTGCATGGCGGTAGAGATTGGCGTGCGCTTGCTGATGGTAGACGGCCGACGCAGGATCCCACGCGGTGACGGAGTCATCGCTGTTGAAACTATAAGCGCCATTGTAGCTAGAGTCGTTGTACTCGCCCGGTCTTGGCAGCGGTGTTGGCAGCGGTCGCGCAGACTGTGAGCTGTATGGCGCATACCTGCTATCATCGTCATATGTTGAGTAAGTGAGGCCGTGATCTGGACCTGCATTGTCTGTATACGTTGTTCCATTGACAAGCGAGCCATGCGCATCTACCTGTGCCTCATATGCATCGTAAAAGTCAACAGGATAAGGCTGCTCGAGCGGCTGTTGATATAGATTCTCATATACTTGCCGAGCAGCCTGCTGATGTTGCCAAGAGGGCGCATCATCACTTTCATCAACTGATCGCCGCGGGAGATGAAAGCCACTTGAGCGCCGACGATGGCTCCCTGCGTCACTTGGCCGACGTTGAAAGGCCGGCACGTCGTCGTCATTGCTGATGGGACGATAGTCGACTGGTGCATCGGGCATGCGGAGCATCGGCGGCGGTGGCGGCAGTGGGCGGCCTGCGCCTGACTGACCGCGCGCATGACTGTATGCATCCGTCAATAACGGCGGCTCGACCTCTTGAAACTGGTTGGCATCTGTATAGCCGCCATAGCTTGGCGTCGTGACGGCTTCACCGAGCGCAAAGGCGTCGACTTCGTCTTGATAGCTTTGGTAATGTCCTGAATAGCTTGACGCATAGCTTGCCTGTCGCGCAAGAAAGGTCGGACTGTATGAGCTTGGTTTCGGTGGCCGTTGCGGATAGCCGCTCATCGATACGCTCGACGTGTATCAAGGGCACCGTGTCGGGGTCGCGCTGTTCTATCGCGAGGAACAGCTCAGAGCTTTCTACTTGCGGCAACAAACTGAATCAGGAAGGCAACAAGGCGAGCTCCTGAGTCAGGAGGTACTCTGGCAAACAAATATAGACACGCGCCGGCGCTGTTGTTTGCTGCGATCGCTAGCAATAGAAGCTGAAGGACACGTCGCGAGATACAAAAGGCCGTGTTGCTAAAGAAGAAGTGGTCGCGACCTCTGCGACGCTGCGCTCGTTGAGGCACTCTTGAGCCTTGGCGCTGTTCAATGATTGCGGCTTGTCGCTTGTCAGCGGCGGCTTTGCGTACCTAGGTAATGGTTGCGGCGGAGATGTCGTCTGAGGCGCAGTCTGGCAGCTCTCTAGCCAAGCACTGATCCATGGATACCTAGCTTAATCAAGTGATCTATGATCTATGTGATGCTTCTAGATCCATGCAGAAGACCAGAGAGATGGGCCCGCGTCAAGGCGGGAGATCAAGAACAAGTCACCTAGGTATCAAGCCTTTGAGTCGTGGCATCGAGCTTGTCGACGGATGCGCAACCCTGTAGCAACAGGCCTCTAGCGGGCCCTGCCATCTCATCTAGTCTAGCAGATAGAGCGCATCTCTCTGTATGTAGCCCCGTCTCCTCTTACGATTTCATCCACGCTGAGCCTCGAGGCCCTTGTTGGTACCCAGGTAGTCAAGGTAGTCAAGAGACAAGTGCTCAAGAAACAAACGAAGCGGCTTGACCCATCAACACCACGAGAACGAGAAGGAGAGGCCCTTCTGGAGATCAAGGACAAGCCTCAGCCAGGCGCATATCAGCAGGGCCTGCCTCTCTCGAGAAGAGCTGGTTCTCTGTATTTGATCAGCCGGCCGCCGTCGAAAAGCAATAAACACAAGGTGAACGGCCGTCAAACTCCGCGCGACAACAAGGCCATCCAAGCCCGATCGCCCGTTGCAATCACGGTCATACTGCGCATTGCTACGTTCATTGCCGACATACGAAGACAACTTTAATTCCTGCGCATCAACCTCATCATGGCTGCGCGGCAGGACGTCTTTCAAAACATCTTTGGCAACGAGCGCGTCGCTGATCGGCCACAGCCGCCGCTGCAGCAACAACAGCCTATGCAGCAGCAGCAGCCGTATCAGTCAAGCGGTCATCTTCCGCCCAGGTCCTACACGAACGGGGCGTCTCGCGATGATGCATATCGGACCCGATCCCTCAATACGGCCAGCGGGGCTTATTACCCACAACAACCAGGCTTGCAACCACAGGCGCCGGCTCATGGGGTCTATCATCCAGCCGCGGGACCATCTCCAGCTCAGCAAGGACAACCTCAGATTGTTCCTCAGGCAGGATTCAGAAGTGTCTTGCCCGGTCAACCGAATACGCCCGCTCAAGCTGGCTATGGCACCTACGATCGGCCGCAGCACCTGCCAGGTGGTCGTATGGTGCCTCCCCATGCTGCATCGGATGCGCAACTACAAGGTCATCTGCAGCCGCCGTATCCCTCCGGTGGCCGATTGCCATCTGGCACTCATCAGCAACAGCCGCCGTATCCGCCCATGCAAGCGCAGCGCATGCCGTCAGAGTCGTATTTCCGACCCGGCATGCGAACTCAACCGTCTTCGGGCGGTGGATCCTATGCGTCGTCGCAACATCAGCAGCAGCAACAGCATCAGCCGCAACAAGCGCATGTCTACGACTATGAACGCGCTCAATCGCTTCAGTCGCGGCATGAGCGGCCAGTCATGACACGGCCAAATACCGGTGGTCGACCAATTCAGTCAGGCTATGCCGCCTCGCCCATGCAGGAAATACCACCCATGCCGGCTGCGGCTGGCTATGGCGCAGGAGGTTACCCACAGCAACCGATGGGATTTCCAGAAGAGCACGGCCCAGGCACCTTGTCTCGTCGACCAACCGATACGCGTCAGGAGAATGTATTACCACCCATCGACAACCTCCGCCTTCAGCCTCGCGGCGGCGGCATGTCTGGCACGATCCTCGAAGAACCTGGCGCACGTGCAACCCAGCCAAACCGCAGCTTCTCATCATCAACGCAAGCGACGCAAGTCGGTAAACTATCTGATTCAAGAAGTTACAGCATGACCTCGACCTCGACCAAAGTCACGCAAGATCGGACCTTTAGCTTTTCCGCCGCTTCAACCACGACGCTACAAGAGAAACGGCCATCGTACGCGTCTGGCAAGTCGAACCATGCCGGCGGGGGCAGTGGCGGCCAGGCTGTCTATACCACCTCAAAACGAGCACCCATGGTCTATCCAGCGCTCTTGTCGCGTGTCGCCGACGCATTCCGTCAACGCATCCTTCTCTCTGAAAAGCACAAGGACGGTCTCTCCTACAAAGATGCCTTTCTTGGTTGCGATGCCGTCGATGTGATTGCATACATCATCAAGACGACAGACCGCAATCTGGCACTCTTGCTCGGTCGCGCCCTCGATGCCCAAAAGTTTATCCACGACGTCACCTATGACCATCGTCTGCGCGACTCGTCCAATGAAGTCTACCAATTTCGAGACAATCTGACGGCCGGTTTCGCAGAAGACGCCGCACAGCAAGGACATCCTGGACAGACTCATGCGATACGCGCTTCCCATGACCGGAAACGGCCCTCGCGCGCGCCGACCGTAGACAGCGTCGATTCAGTCCTCATTGAGCAAACTGGCATTGTCCTGCGCGATCCTGGCGCTGCTGCCGCGGGTCTCTTTGAGGATGACTTGCCCAATGGCGTCTTTACCTTATTGACAGAGTGCTACTCGCCGACCTGTACACGGGATCGACTTTGCTACAGTATTGCATGTCCGCGACGCTTAGAACAACAGGCACGTTTGAACATGCGGCCGACACCTGGACTTAAGCGTGCCGAGTCGCGTGGCAGTCTCAGCGAATTGGCTGATGGCCAGCAAGACAACAAGCTTTGGCAACACATGGTGAGTCCAGCCATCTTCAACACGGTCGATGAAGAGGAACGGAAACGGCAAGAGGTGATTTGTGAAGCTATCTACACGGAGCGCGACTTTGTCAAGGATCTCGAGTATCTGCGAGACTTTTGGATAAAGCCGTTGCGCAACTCAAGTGTCATTCCCGAGGCTCGGCGTGAACGCTTTATCCGAGCCGTCTTTTCAAATGTGCTCGAGGTGCACAATGTCAACTCGCGCCTCGCGGAAGCCTTGACACATCGTCAGCATGCGCAGCCTGTCATTCAGGAAGTCGGTGACATCTTTCTCGAATTTGTGCCGCATTTCGAACCATTCATCCGATACGGTGGTCAGCAATTGCAGGCCAAGTTTGAGTTTGAGCGCGAAAAGAGCACGAACCCGGCGTTTGCCAAGTTTGTCGAGGAGACGGAGCGGCTCAAGGAGTCGCGCAAGCTAGAGTTGAATGGTTACTTGACGAAACCCACGACACGACTTGGTCGATACCCCATCATCCTTGAGACGATTGCCAAGCATACAAAGGAGGCGAATCCAGACAAGCTCAATATTCCAAAAGCTGTCGTCTTCATCAAGAGCTTCCTCGACAAGGTTAATTTCGAGGCTGGTCGCGCGAGCAATCGCTTTGAGCTGATGCAACTGCAACAACAACTCGTCAACAAGCCAGGCGAGCCGGATCCAAACTTGAAGTTGACGGATGAGAACCGTAAACTCATCCACAAGGGAGCACTCAAAAAGAAGAACGTTGGCAATGCGAATGCCACGACTGACGCGAGCTCGGACGTCCAAGTGTTCTTGTTTGACCATGCTTTACTGATGGTCAAGGCCAAGACGATGAATAAGCGAGAGACGCTCAAAGTGCATCGCAAGGTACGATCCCTTTATTACAAAGCATTGCTAACAGTAGCCGATACCGCTCGAGCTGCTCGTCATCCAACGGACTGCTGACGATATCCTCGAAGCGCAGCAGTCCAAGGCTGCCCTAGCAAAGCGGCCCTCTTCCTCCTTGCTTCCTGGCGCCAACAAGTCGAGCATAGGCAACTTGTCGAAAAACAACTTTGACAACACCAAAGGCTTTGCCATCACCTTTCAACATTTAGGTCGCCGCGGCTATGTCATCACGCTCTACGCCACAACCTACATCAATCGGAAAAAGTGGCTCGAGATCATTGACGCGCAATGTCGGGCACTCCGTGAGCGACAATCCGTCTTTTCGCTCGTTGTTGTTTGCGAGCGGTACTTTACCGGCACCAACAAAGTTCAATGTGTGGTGCCGTATGACGGCGGCCGCAAGCTCATATACGGTACCGACAATGGCATTTACGTCTCGGAGCGCAAGCCAAACAGCTTATCGCGATCGACACCTGTTCGCGTATTGGCCATTCAGGGAGCTACGCAGATTGATGTCATCGAAGAGTACGGAATCCTCTTGGTGTTGCAAGACAAGACGCTCGTGTCTTTCAACATGGAAGCGCTGGACGTTAATGACAACAACATTACCAACAAACGGCCCAAAAAGGTGTCGAGCCATACAACCTTCTTCAAGGCCGGTGTCTGTCTTGGCCGCGTGCTCGTATGTGTTGTCAAGTCGTCCGTCTTGTCGTCGACCATCAAGGTGTTCGAACCGGTCGACCACAAGGGTATCGGCAAGAAGCAGCCTGCATTCCGCAAGTTGCTTGCAGGTGGCAATGATCTCAAGGTCTTCAAGGAATTCTACATTCCGACCGAGTCGACGTCGATTCATTTCTTAAAATCAAAGCTTTGTGTCGGCTGTGCCAAGGGCTTCGAGGTGGTCTCGCTCGAAAATCTTGAAACACAGTCTTTGCTCGACCCGGCCGACTCGTCGCTTGACCTCTTCCAAAGACGCGAGAATGCTCGACCGATCGCCATCTACCGCCTCAATGGCGAATTCTTGCTCTGCTACGACGAATTTGCCTTCTTCGTTAACCGCAACGGCTGGCGTGCGCGGCCAGATTGGGTCATTCATTGGGAAGGCATTTGCGAAGCGACGGCCTTGCATTACCCTTACATCCTCGCGTTTGAGCCTTCCTTTGTCGAGATTTACCATGTCGAGACAGGCTCCCTTGTACAGATTGTACCGGGCAATCACCTGCGTCTTGTTCACGAGGGACGCGGCAAGATGGGAGAAGGCGGTGAGATTTTGATTGTCAGCGATGGACCCGAGCTGGGGTCAGACAGTGTGGTCAGCGCATTGAGCTTGTCGGCCAATTTGGTGTCGCCGACGCGAGACAAGACGCTCGAATAAAAGGCGAGCTTAGACGGCTAGATGGGGAGGTTATTGGAGATTTGCGGTAGAAATACCTAGGTAAGTTCTGGGACTGTACGCCCTGTTGTGTATACTATGATATAGTGCGAGTCTCTGCATGCAAGTGAACCTGAAGTGAAGCTGATTCGTCCAATGACACGCCACCTGGACTGCATGACTAGCTCACTGTTTACAGCTCGGACCTCTTTATAAACTACTTGAATCGCTACTATCATGTCATTCTCTTCGATTGAGACAGTCCGCGCCCCAGCCCCGGCCGCAACTGTCTATGCGCACTTTTGCAGTGCCAAGCGCTTTGGTGACATTATGGTTGACTGCTCTGAGATTACGCGCAATTGTACACAGCTACCAACGCCTGCCGATCAGCAACATAAGGCTTTGACGATGCGCGATGTTTGTACAACAGATGAGCTGCAGCGTATAGCAGTCAGGTGTGCAGATGCGAGCTCACAGAGTAGTGGCACGACTTTGACTGCTGACGACGTGGGCGCCTTGCCCATCACGGCGATACACTTCAGCCTGAATGAAGAAATCACCTACTTGGGAATGGTCAAGAACATACCTGTGTCTGGCATACTCTACTTTCCAACAGACGTCGACAAAAGCCCACGGTGCCAGTTCGAATGGCGCAAGACGGATGATGGCCTGGTCGAGACGCGCAAGATTCGCGTGATTTCAAGTTACGCCACAGCTGTTGAAGCAGACGATCAGGAGGCGGTGGACTCTGAGATTTGGGAAGACTTGCATGGAACAACCTCATGGTACTTGCGCTTCTTTGTGGCCAAAGAAGCAGCAAAATCACACAAGAAAGTGGTCGAGGCATACGGCGACTATTTCAGACAATTGCAGATACAATCCAATCAGGGCCCGACAGAGTAAAGTGAAAGCGGCAATAGGGGTCGAATGTATCTCTATAGGCACATCTTTTGAAGAGATAGTGTGATATGAACAAAGTGAAATATTAGTTGGCCACGGCAGCAGCAAGGCCCACGGCACCCACCACAGGCAGCAATCGCCCAGCCCAAGTACTCAGGGTGCTACCAGCCGCCTTGCCATCAATCGTAAAGTCTTGCCAACGCACAAACCGCGAACGCAAGGCAAAATGCGTCTGGTAGCTCGGGTAAAGAGCCACATTGCGGCCATCACGCACGTACCAAGCGCTGCAACCGCCTTGCTTGCCGAGAATAATGCGCTCTGTTTGGTCTTCAATCCAGCGGACGTCGCGACGTTCAGCCTCGCGAGTCACCTCAATCATCTTGCGCTTGTCTTGCTTGCCCTTGCGCGGCAGCACTTGCGAAATGAGCCGGATGATAAAGTCAGACTGGCGCTGAGACGTGAAGAGGTAGCTGTAATGACCGGTGGCCGAGTTAGGACCCATCGAGAGGAACATGTTTGGGAAACCTGCAAGACAGCTCGAAAAGTAGGCCTCGGGACCGTGGAACTCCTTCCAATGCTGCTCAAGCGATTCGCCATTGATGCCGCGAATGTCAACGACGTATTTGCCCACCTTGAAGCCGTTGGCGAGCACAATGACGTCGGCGGGATACTCTTGGCCAGACTTGGTCACCACGCTGTGCTCCTTGATTTCAACAAGCGGGTCGCGAGTGACGTCCATGTTGTCGCGGTGAAGGCAGTCGAGGTAGCCAGTGTCCATGACACGACGCTTGCAGCCAATCTGGAAGTCTGGTACAACAATGTCGTGGTACTCCTTTGGACAACGCGAACGAATGTAGTCGAGCGTTTGCTTTTGATATAGACGACGCAGGTAGCTGCCGAGGCCCTTGACATAAAAGACAATGAAAGAGGCATCGAGCAAGGCTGCAATCAAGAAGCGATAGACCTTGGTGAGGAAAGGTACGTAGCGGAACAAGAATTTAGCAAATGAGCTGTACTTGAAGTTGGGATTCGGCATAAGGTAATGCATCGAACGCACAAATTGCCGGACCTGCTTGGCGTCCTTGCACAAAACAGGCACAAATTGGGTCGCCGAGCAGCCGTTGCCAACGACAATCACGTTCTTGCCCTTTGTTGGTACATCCTCCTCCCAGCGAGCAGAGTGAAAGATCTTGCCCTTGAAGTTTTCGCTGCCCTTGATGCCAATATCGTTTGGCAAGTGCAGACCACCGACGGCAGGCACGAGGATGCGTGTGCGAATGTCGTACTTGTTGCCCGTGTGCTCGTCCTGGCAGTGCACGACCCAGGAGCGGTCCTCGGCGTCCCAAGTCGCGCCCGAGACGCCTGTGTTGAAACGCGTCCGATCATAGATGCCAAACTCGCGGCCAACCTCCTGCTGGTACTGCCAAATCTCGTCACGCTGTGACATGAAGTGCGACCAATTTGGGTTCAGTTTGAAGTCGAAGGAGTAGAAATGCGAAGGAATGTCACATCCTGCCGCCGGATACTTGTTGTGAAACCATGTACCGCCCAAATGGTCGCTTTTCTCCACCAGACCGATCCTGGCATTTTTACCGAACTTGCGGGTAGCCTGCACGCAGAGGGCCATGCCAGACATGCCGCTGCCGATGATCAATATGTCATAATCCAAAGTTTTACGAGGCATTGTGGGTAATGTGTGTTGACAGTAGCTGTTGTAGCACAGAAGAGGTCTGGTCTTGAGAAACTGAGGGATGGCGCTCCTAATATGTCTAGGTTTGCGGGTCCCAATCGGTCTCGAGTCTCGAGACAGTGGATGGGCAGTGCCTTGTTGGAACCGAAGTTCGAAGTGAGGTGTTGATCCGCCGATTGACAGGCCAAAGCTTCAGATTGATCGACCCCGCCCCCGCTCGGACACAAAAGGAGAAAGATTAAGCGAAAAGATGACTCAGGCAAAAGGTGAGCTGGACAAGGCAGCATGCTGGCAACAGTACTACTACTGGGTGAGCACTTACAAATCGACAACAATATGGATCGATGTGAATCAAGCCGTCCTTGTAATTCTCACTGCAGCGTCAGGCGAAGGATACGTCTAGCCATTCCTCTGATGCGCCTCGAGCGATTCGATGACTGCAAAGTCTCATCTTTGAACGCGTACAGTCAAGTGGTTCCTTGCAATGGCTACCCACTTTGAGACAGTGGATTTTGATAGTCTAGATGAAATTAGTCTGCAGATGGGCAATACCGGTATAACAATAGACCAGGCTATGAGCTTCAACGCCACAACCTAGAAGTCTTGTTGACTGTTGACGTGTTGAACGATATGCGTATGTCGACGGAGTCCAGTGCTTCTGTCGAGCAGCTGAAGATCCTATATCATTGTCTAGTGTGGAGAAGTCCCGATGGAGGAAATGCTGCATGGGTGCCCATTATGAAGCGGATTTGGTTCAGTAGCTATCTGCCGCTCCGAACTTCCACCTGCTGCAGCTGAATAGAGAGACTGCGGCAACAGTCAACCAAGCGAGTCCGCAGGCTGTAGAAAAAGTCACCATCCGATAGTGCATACTGTGGTTTCGCTAGCTGAAGCCATCAGCTGCAGCCATTGCAAATGGTTCTAGGAAGGACTTACGATTGGAGTTTAGTGTTCTGAAATCGCTAAAGTATGCTGGAGCTATGGGCTCAGTAGATTCTTGCAATTGAAAAACAATGCGTGGACGCGACAATCTTAAGGGATGAAGCTTTTCTTGAGGCAGGTATGGCCGTTGATAGCTATAGGAATCACAAGAACAAAGAAGAAGAAGAAGAAGAAGAAGAAGAAGAAGAAGAAGAAGAAGAAGAAGAAGAAGAAGAAGAAGAAGAAGAAGAAGAAGAAGAAGAAGAAGAAGAAGAAGAAGAAGAAGAAGAAGA
>QXDR01000028.1:0-21812 GCA_003717165.1 Protomyces inundatus | reverse complement strand
GACCCGCAAGGCCATGTGAAGAGGCGGAGCCTGTAGTGATACATGTTAGAATCTCGCTGAGCAATGCAGTAGCCTGATACGACGTGTACAGTGCCGAGGTCTCTTGCTAAGAATATCCTAGGCTGCTTGTTGGGTTGACTTTGAATTTTGCAAAGTCGATTCGCCCTGAGCGCGCCTCAAGCTGCAGCGGCAGGTACAAGCAGGAGCTCTAGTACAAGACAGCCAGCACAGGCTCAATGGCAGCAACACCACAAACCAACACAGCAACCCTCTGCCTCTTCCCTCTCTTGCATCCTCTAGCTCACTGTCAGTCTTGTTCAACGCCTCGCAGACCTGCAGCATGACACCTCGCTAACGCTAAGGCGTTCATGAGCTTGACGCTGCCTCTGCTCCTCTTGCGACGACATCTTGCGCCGGTGCTTCGGCACAGAAACTTCACCGCACCTCTTCCTTCTCGTACCTCTTTTGTCTCAGCTAATCTTGACAGGAAAGGAGGATGACGCGCTCCGGTTTGCTTAGATCAATCTCTACACACTCGTGCTTCTATCAGCAACGCGCACTGTCGCTCTCAAGTTGACGACTCTACTCAAGCCTTTGCCATCTCTCCACTCGGTCTACTTGGACGCGCAGCCTGTTTCGTATCGACCGCTAGCATCTCTTTGGTCTCTGCCGATTGCAGCTCTCGCGTCTCTGCCACACGCGCGTCATGCGCACTGTCTCGCAAGTCTGCCATCTTTACGCAAATGCTGACTCTCTTTGTCACTCTCGCAACGGTCCTGCTTCAGTTCCTCTCGTGTCAGTTCGCTTCTCTCGTCATCCTCGTCTCTCTGTGCTCTCGTCTCTTCGTGCTCTCGTCTCTCTGTGCTCTCGTCTCTCTACGCTCTCGTCTATCCGGGTTCTCTGCCCGCTCTGCTTCTCCATTGTGTATGATCTCGCCACGCAAGAACCCCCTTGCTGATACAACACACCACGGGACTCTCTAGCGACATTCACAGAAGAAGACACACGCACGCACGCAATCGCCAAGCATTGTCGCTATCACACTTCTCGTTGCTTTCATATGTAGCTAGCTTAGTAATCATACACGTGCCAGCTTTGAATATTGCAATGTAAGCGCCGATGACAAATTGACGCAACTTCACACATTTTCACGCCTTTTAACGCTTCAAAAGTGTGGCCGATTCACGTACTTTTCAAGTGCTTTTCAAGAACCTTTCAAGTACTTTTCAAGTGAGATTCAAGTATTATTAACGCGTTGTCCCGTACTTTCACGCCTTTTCACTCCTGTATTTACGTATGATCACGCCCTTTCACGCCTTTTCAAGCAAGATTTTCACGCTTTGTCACGAGATTTCACGCTTTTTCACTTAAGACTTTTTTCATAGGGCTGGTATTGTCACGCAGTTCCTCGCGTCTTCGCGTGCGCCACTGATGCCGCTCAGATTGGAAAATCCAGGTCACGCACTGTTCACCCGATCCAACGAACGCGATTAGATTTCCGAACGAATTATGTGTCCAAGCCTCCGAATCAACCCGAACCAACTGTCACCGCGGACAAACCGTTCGAACATAAACCGGGTTTGATTCTCTTGTTTGTGAAATGAGAATCCGAGAATTAGAGAACATTTGACGTGTTTACTTACACGCAGTCAGAAAATGCCACAACACGTTGTATCATCTTGGAAGGCTCGCCTCCCTTCACACCAGCCGATAGATCCGGAAGTCACGCAGGCATCACAAATCGACATGCCACAAAGTTTGTCATTGGTAGCTCGGGGTCTTATCTGTAGATCAGTGTTCCCGATTGATGCACGCACAACTGTTCCGACAACGGGCGGCAAATGGAAACAATTTCATCGGCGACGAATCTTGCTTATCGCGACCACCATGTAAAATTCACTGTGATTTCCCAATAACGTCAGGCGATAGACTATCGGCACACAGTAGGCTCCTGAGGTTTACATCACAAGTAAGAAAACCAGCAGCACGAGTTGGTCTCGATCACGTTCTCTGAAATTTTGCCTGCAGCTGTGGCTAATGAGCTAAGTATTGTAAGTAAGAGCTTCATCATGATCTGCAGATGGGCTCATCGAAGAATTCTAGGGTCTCTAGTGAAACTCTTCAGGTTGCCAATAATCATAGTCCCTCGTGATCGGCATCGTAAGCGTTTGAAAAGCACTTTGATGAGGTGGATCATATCCGAGGTTACGGCCCGGATCAAATTTTGGGCACTTGAATTCTATTGGCCTGCCTATTGAATGTTCCACATTCCAGCCAGGCCGTTGAAAAGCTTCCGATTTACTCCGACACGTCTTCTAATCCCATATAAACCCTTGTCCTGCGCTCATGTTCCAGTCGTTTAAAGTATCAGACGAAACACTCTTACGGATAGTACACAAGAAGCATGATGCACTCCCTGCTGCAAACAACGACACTATTTCTGTTCAAATTGCTATTGCATGTAGCTTTGTTAACTTCCACAGTTCCAGCTGCACGTGCACTTGCCTATGAGCTGGTAGCAGTACCAACGTCAGGTCATTTCAAATGTCGTTATGGTGATTCGTCGCAGCCTCTCACAGCAGATGCGGTCAGAAACGCAATCAATACTTGGCTAGGGAGCAACCATCGCTGGGATCAAGTTGCTCCCGGCGGCAATCAATACCTTGTCAGCGGAAACACCTGGGAAATGACAGGATTACCTCATCAAAACAAAGGAATTTGCAACAAGCTTGACTTCATCGTGAGTTTCTGTAAGCCAGCTTGAACAGCCTACTGACATGACAGGGGACGCTTAGCTATGATTACCTGCATTTGACGTCTGGAAGTACCGGAAATCCGACATACGATCCAGAACCCGATGAGACATTTTCTTTCGAGATTCAAATCTTGAGTCATGTTCACTATCACGGGAAGCTTTATTTCTGTGGACTTCGTGCTCGTGCACTGGCCAATCCCGTTCACGCGGAGGAACAGGATTTCAAGTTGTGTTCGTGGTCTTCCTGATGGCGCGTCCCGCTTGATTTCCCATGCAACTAAGTTTGTAGTCTATTCAAGCAATTCAATCTCTTTATGAGCCGCCAGAGACTAAAAACTTCATCAGCTAATAATGATTGCGTGGGCTCTCTCTTTGCGCTTCAAAGCCATGAATGATCGGTCGATAATAGGCACCGCATCTATTTAGCTACAGCGTGCTAAGGTTACTCCAGCTGAGTAGTTCATATGGTCGTTGAGTTGATGTCTACCTGTGACTCGATATTGAGCCTCTGTTTTTGTTCTGACAGCTGCGACGATCTAACTGCCATCGACCGAGCTGTTTTCGAATCAGACACTACGTTTTTGCTGGGCGGAGACATTTTGAAGCCCGCAACGTGTCTAAGAAGTTCTAAATGCCCCTGATCAACCTTTGAAATCCATCTATAAGATGATGATGATTCCCGAATGGAAGAAAATCCTGTTTGCCTACTTCTGCAAGCACTTGTGCAGTAGCGCCAACAAAGAAACGATTAGTCCTAGGAAACCAGCACGTTCTCATATGTACATCAGGGGAAAGGCCAGGGACAGTTTCTTTTTCCCAAGTTTCTGTTGTGATGTGAAGCCTCTCGACCTCGCCAAAGTGCGGAAGTACCGTTAGTGAGGTGAAGTAGCCCTGCGCAAACTCGGGCATAACACAGCATTCACTTGCGATTGTCCAAGCCAATGTAGTCTCAGCCTTTGCTGTCTTGTCTTTGAACACCATTTTCGAACGTTGTCGAGCTTTGGTCCAAAAGAGACGGCAACAGATATCACGGACTGAACTGCTCGCTCTATTGTCTCAGGTTCAAATGGCTGCCATGTGCTACTTGCTAAACAACAGGGTGTTTCAGTGGGTATATCGCACTTTCGCTCGCAAGCGCGGAGATCCGGGAAGTCCCAAAGTACTGTGACGCATGTGTTGCTGTCGCCGAGTCTACGCAACGTATCCAATTCTTTCCCATAGCTTACATGTCGCCTGGGCTAGCTCAGCTGCAGGTACCTTCGTATAGACTATGACAGGTATTAAGAAAAGCTCTGGCTACTATCTTCGCTACACATCGCCATGCTCCTTTCCTTTGCTCTCATCACGCTACCATTCCGATGGCTATCTGTAGCTTGGCGCTTGCCTTCTCGTCACTGCGGCTCTTCCTCAATGCCCTCTCGCTGGCATTGCCCCACCTATCCTCAAGTGTCGTGTCTCAGCTCGACCTCATCGCCCATACTTTGGCGCCTCCGTCTCAAGGTCTCGACCTTGCCTTTACGGGTTTGAGTCTTCCGTCATGGATCCTGATCGTTGTCTTGTGCGCGTCATCGGCAAATGTCAAAGATCGTACTTCAACAGGTGTTGCCAATTTATCAAGTTCAATTTGTGAGTCTGCTTTCAGGGTCATCGCTATCACCCACCTTTGTATTCTTTGTTTGGTCCGGTTTGGGCTTGCAATGTATGTAAGGAGCACCGCTCGCACCTGTTTTACATCGTCAGCAACACCAGTCTTGACATCAACCTTTACTTGGTGTAATTCTCTGTTGCCAAAACTGTTCCCCCCAAGCTCAAATTTCATTCGATACGCCTCATCTCGTCTTGTGGTGATCGTTTCAAGAGACAACGAACACTTTTTACCCTAGAATTGCTTACTAGGACTTGGCAAACAAGACCTGCCTGAGCTCTGTTTTGGCTCGCATGTATCGACCTAATATTGGGTCAGTTCAGCAAATTTTGCGGGCAAATATGCGCGATGGCTCTTGTCTCGGTGGTCCAACTAATGCAGTTGCATTTGAATGCTTAAACATATGTGCAAACCTCGTTGAAGTAGATCGCCTAAGAATGGCTCTGTAGTACGTGTACCACTATGTACTGGCGAAAATGGTTTCAAATAACAGTGAGTACGTGTGCTAGTAAAATCAGTGTGATCAGCGGGTCCGCCTGTTCCTCAAGTAGCACCTCATCAAGCTCGTTGGGGTTAACTCTGAGTCCGAGATACCCCGGGCTCTTTCTGTTTGCCTATTTGTTTGACTTGGTATCTGTTGTGTTTGGAGATGCCAAGAGCCGGATACGGTAGCATCAGGGGTCGTGGGACTCCTGATCGCCCGGAATACTTAAGGGGGCTTACGCCCACTTCAGTCTGGTAAGAAATTCCTTTGACGTCAAAAGACTAAGGACGCAAGAGTATCTCGCACCCGCAGACGCTCCTCCGTGGCTCAATACTTACTTTCGACTTCCGAAATTCTGTACGGTAGGGCCATCATCCGTGACATTCGTGCTTCCGAAACTTGCTTTGACTTGGTCACTAGTCTGATTCAAAGTTAGTCAAAAGATGTACAAGGTCCGAATCACAGTTTTCAGTTTACTCTGCATGGCTCAACAGGTAGCCCGTATTCAAGCCACGGCTACCTGGTCTCATCAGACACATCTAATTCATTTGCAAGCCACCGGAACCTATTTATGCTCACCAGCCACCAAGGGTAGACCCGGTGATTTGCTCAAAGCCACTGAGGTAAATACAGCAATCACCGACTGGATTGCTCACGATTACATTGGACACGAATGGCGTGTGCCTGACAAAGGGCTCCGCGACTTTTTAAAATCCAAACACTGGTTTGATACTGGTCTCCCAAAACAAGATGAAAAGGCTTGCAAGAAGGTTGACTATGTGGTCAGTATCCCTTTCAAGCCATCACGTATCTGACTTACATTCAGGCTACACTCGACAGCCAGAAGCTTAGAGTTAAAAGTGCGAGCGAATTCGAAGGACACAAAGCAGTTTATTTCATTCGGCTTCTCGGACATGATCATGGGAAAGATGGGGATGGGAATCCACAAATCATGATTTGCGGCGTCTTGGCTCAACAAGTTTTACAAGTTTCAGACGGGAAGGCATCTTATGAACTTTGTCAATGGACTCCCACCAAGCTTTAGCATTGAATACTGTATCATTTTATGTAAGCACCAGTGTCGAACCGTTTTACGTTCGTAGATCACTTGTTTTATCTCAGCAGAGATCAAAACGAGAACATCGTGCTGATATGACCAATTGTCACCTCAAAACACGCGAGCGCTTACGAAGCCAACTGCTGTGTCGATTTCTAGTTCTCAATTGTCGGGTGACAGTCGTCGTTGCTCGTCATCGATAGAGAACGTGCATTGTCTTCACTCAGCGCTGTGTCGACGAAACAATATACCGGTTGTGTGCAATCTGACTGCGGGTGGGGCCGAAAGCCAATACCCGCAATTGAATGACGATAAGAGTCTGCTATGGGAGGATTTTAATCACTGTTCTCCCGTCGTGAAGGCGAGTGGCTGCCGCAGTTGTCTTTGCTTGGCAAACAATTCGGCGGAGCCCATCAATGTGACAATGGCAAGGTTTTCCTTAGAAGGCATTTTCTTCGCTGTCTTGTTTGTGTGCAAATGTTTGCTCGGAGCATTAGCCACTGCTTGCTTAGAAATTCATAGCGACTGGTCCTACCAGCTTGCGATAAGAGTCTTGGCAATCACGCAATTTGCATCGAATCGCGTGATTTCGCATGCTGAATTGCAGCTGATCGGGCGGAGCCGGTAGCTGCAGCTGCGGTCAAGCTTCCGTCAAAGCTTATCGACAACCATGTCAGGGGTTTTGTGCTGAAGTCTCCTTTCCGTGTTTGAATATAAAAACATAGCCCGTGCTCAGCAAACCTACTTTGAAGCCATCACGAGGTCGAGTCAAATTTGACCCAAAGATGAACATGCTCCAGGTTGCAACATTTTTTCTGATTCACATACTCCAGGAGGGGGCTTCTACTCAAGTCGCAGGATCTCAACAAACACATTTGATTCACCTCCAGGCCACGGGGAGCTATCAATGCGGTTCCCCAGAGTCAGTGCTCAAAGCCGCCCAAGTGAACTCGGTAATCAAGACGTGGCTAACGCACGAATACGCTGGACACGAGTGGCAATCGGCAGACAAAGGATTCTACGAGTTTGTCAAGGGTGACAAACGATGGACCGCTACAGGCCTGCCAGAGCAATACAAAAAAGCTTGCGAGAAAATCGACTATGTGGTTAGTTTCTTTCCCAGCCGCGGCTGTCGCAGAACTAATTGATATTTAGGCTACACTCGGCAGTCAAAGACTCATAGTGGAAATCCCTGGTAAATGGCCAGGAGACTATCTAAATTTTTTGATTCAGCTTCTTGGACATAATCATGTCAAAGACAGAAATGGGGATCCTCAAATTTTGATTTGCGGTGTCTTGGCTGCCGTACTCTCACCAGACGGCGATGTAGGCCCTTTCAAGCTTTGTCAGTGGAAGAATCACGTAGTGTAGCATCGAAGAGTCTTGTTGCTTTTAGTTGGGTCGAACAGTGCATGGTCGATCCGCGTTTTCCCCTGCGAATCCTGATGTGAGGTATCGATGCAGTAGAACTTTGTAGTTGTCATAGGCATTTGATTAATCATCGTGTTCTACCAGCTGCAGAGCCTAAGGTGCTTTGATGCCTTGCGACTCAAGTTGCAAGGAAGCTGGTGGCACTCGAGAAACTTGGACAGCAGTTGTGGCGTCTCAAGATGACTTGGCCGAGCAACAGTTGACTTGAGGTTCGAAGTGAATGCATAGTCACGTGACTCTCCGACTCAACAATGGCTTTTACCGCTCATGATCACGCTCCATGTATTCTCGTCTTCTATCCACTTCGGCTCGCTTTCTATCATCGATGGCTCCCGCAGTAGGTTCTAAACCGCGACCCATTGTCCTCTCAGGTCCTTCTGGCACCGGCAAATCGACCCTCCTCAAACGTCTTTTTGCAGCCCACCCGACACGATTTGGCTTCAGCGTCTCGCACACGACGCGATCACCGCGCGCTGGCGAGCAAGACGGCAAGGACTATCACTTTGTCTCAAGAGAGACGTTTCAGGCCGATGCCAAGAACGGTGCGTTCATTGAGTGGGCCGAGTTTTCAGGCAACTTGTATGGCACGTCTATCAAGGCGGTGCAAGCGGTGGCCGAGGCGGAGGAGGGGAAAGCGCCGCGGACGTGTCTGCTTGATATTGATCTACAAGGCGCAAGGCTAGTCAAGAAGACGGATCTAAAAGCGCGGTTCCTGTTTATTGCGCCGCCGTCGATGGAAGAGCTCGAGAAGCGGTTGCGTGGTCGCAAGACGGACAGTGACGAGGCGATTGCCAAGCGACTCGAGGCGGCCAAGCAAGAGATGGAGAGTATCAAGGAGGAAGGCTTTTATGATCAGGTGATTGTCAATGACGATGTTGAGCGTGCGTACAAGGAATTTGAAGCATTTTGCCTATCATGAGCATACTGTACGAGCTAGACTAGGCTAGGCGTTGCGCACAAGCAGATAGCCGCCATCGACTTGCATGTTGACGCCATTGAGATATTGGTTGCATGCCAAAAACAAGCAAGCCTGGGCCATGTCTTGATCACGTCCCGGTCGCTCGGCCGGAATTTCGGCCAACATGTCCTTGTCTAGCTTGTTCTTGTTGTCAGAATCAGGCTCTTCGCTCGCCGTCATTTGTGAAGGAAAGACGCCCGGTGCAATAGCATTGACGCGGACCTTGACGTGACGCTCGCCAAGCAAGACAGCAAGCATCTTGTTGACGTGAATAGCAGCAGCCTTGCTGGCATTGTACGCGAAATGGTTTTGACTCTGCTTGGTCAGGCCAGAGATGGAGGTGATGTTGATGATGCAGCCACTAAAGCCAGGCTGGTGCTCGGCAGCGCGTGCCAGCAATGGCAGAAACGCGAGCGACGAAAAGTACATGGCGGCGACATTGGTTCGAAAGACATCATCCCAAGCTTCAAAACCGACGGTATCAAAGAGGTTGTCTTTGAGTGCTTCGGCCGAGTCGCCGAGATTGTCGCTGTCCTTGACTTCACTGCCACCGCGTGCATTCTGGGCTTGTGGGCCAGAATCGGTAGCACTGATGCCGGCATTGTTGACTAGGATGCACAGACACTTCTCTTTGGCTTCGACTTGCTGCACGAGTTGCTTGAGCGAGTCTTTCGAGGTGACGTCGCCAACGAGGGCAATCATGGAGCCGCCGGACGCGAGATTGGTGCCATGTTGCGCAACGGCATTGTCAAGCTTGTCTTGCTTGCGGCCTATAATATACACCTTGGCACCGTTGACGGCAAGCGATTGTGCGCACTGCTGTTAGCTTGATTCAACCAGAGAATGCGCTACCATGAGGCCGATGCCGGTTGCGCCGCCCGTGACGAGGGCCACCTTGCCCTTGACATTGAATAGGTTTTTGATTTCAAATTGCTCGTTCGACATGGTTACTGCGAGCGAGCAGGCTGGCATGGAGACTCCATATATAGGCTGATTCTCGATCGCGTGTCGTCATGATGATGTCTCTATGCATTCGTTCCCTGAATGACCTCAGGAGGTTGTCGCGATCGATCCCATGAATTGAGATGGGTTGGCAGACTATCTATACCGACCTCGGTAGCGAACATTTAGCATCTATCGAGAGACCTGGCAGCCCGGATGAAGGCCCGAATCTTGTCAACACTCTGCTCACCCTGCTCATCTTCGACGCCAGAACTGACATCGACACCGCGGCATCCCGTTTCTTGAATCGCCGCCGCCACCGTTTCAGGCGTCAATCCGCCAGCCAGCAATACTTGTCCATGCTGAGCAGCGCAGACTTTTGCAGCCGCAGAGAGGTCGAGTCGAGCGCCGGATCCGCCACGTATGCCAGAGCCAGAGACGGCATCCAGCAAAGAAAGCGCATGGAATCCGGTTTTACTCATGCCAGAGGCTGTAGCTGATCCAGAGGCCGTGTCAAACACCTTGATGACGGGTCCTTGAATCAGTCCTGCCCAGTCGAGCGGTTCATCGCCATGAAGCTGAATGACGTCCAAGCCGAGCGCCGCCTTGTAATGTAGAATCGTAGCAAGCGGCTGATTTTGAAAGACGCCGACAAAGAGTGGCCGTGTGCTTGCTGCAATCATGTCTGCCTGCATCGTGAACCAGTCTTCTGCCACCTCATCCTCCTCACTCGGTTTGTGAGCTGGCAAGGCACGCACGGCAGCAATGATGGTCGCCGCCTGATCTAACGTGACGGTCCGTTTGCGTCCCTCTGCAAAGATGAGACCAATCAAGTCGGCACCTGCTTCGGCAGCAGCGACGGCACCTTCTGGCGTTCTCGTGCCGCAAATCTTGACAATCCTGCGTTGCCTCTTTTTTGGTGTTTTGACTTGCTGGCCAAGGAGCTCTGCAATGAATGCGCCCTTGTCGGCCGATCGCATGAGTGCCTCGCCAACAAGCACGGCACCGACGCCTTCTTGCACATATTTCGCGACATCGGCGCGCGTGCTAATCCCAGAGAGCGCACAAAGAATGACGCCCTGCTGTAAATTCTTGGCCAACGTCGAGGTCGTGCCCAAATCCACCTGAAAGTCATGCAGATTACGGTTATTGACGCCGACGACTTGAGCACCAATCGCCATGGCCGTCTTCATTTCGGCGGGGTTATTGACTTCGACGAGCGGTTCCATGCCAAGTGATTTGGCATAGTTGTAGAGGAGGCGGAGGTGCTCTTCCGAGAGCATGGCAACAATCAACAAAACCGTATCAGCGCCGTACAATCGCGCCTCGTCAATTTGGTAAGTGTCGATGATAAAGTCTTTACGCAGCAAAGCAGGTCGATTCGGCATCGTCGCCAAGACGTCGCGCACGGCACGCAAGTCATTCAAACTTCCTTTAAACCACTTTGGTTCCGTCAAGACTGAAATAACCGATGCGCCACCACGTGCATAGAGGAGTGCTTGCGTCGCGGCATTCGCAGAGAGGTCAATATCGCCCTTGGAAGGGGATGCGCGCTTGATTTCCGCCATGAGAGCCGGCGCTTGTTGACCCAGTCGCTTTTGAAAGTCAACGAGCGGTGGTGCGAGGTGCAAGGCGAGCAGCTTCTGTAAATCGGCAGGCGTCGCACCCGGTGTCGCCTTGGCTGCCGCCACATCACGCAGTCGCTGTGCATGAATCTGTTCAAGAATCGTTTGCTTTTTAGCAGACGGCGGCCGTTCATCCGTCTGACCAAAGCCAGGATTCTCAGCCCAGGTCCCCGCCTCGAGCTTTAAAAAGTTGGCAAACAAGAGCTTGCCGCCTTCAGAGAGGATGGACTCTGGATGGTACTGGACGCCTTCAATGGCATAGTCTCGATGGCGTACACCCATAATGACGCCCTTGTCGGTCCAAGAGGTGCATTCCAAACTGTCTGGCAAGCTCGCTTGGGTGCCAGCGAGCGAATGATAGCGTGTGGCGGCAATCTTTTGGGGCACGCCTGTGTATAATCCACGCCCGTCATGCTCAATGAGTGATGTCTTGCCGTGTAGAATCTCGCCAGTCGTCTCCACAAGACCGCCAAAGACGGTAAACATGCATTGCAGACCCATGCAGACGCCTAGGATGGGGATCTTGCCTGCAAAAGCGCGAATGGCGTCGCTTGAAATACCAGCATCCGTCGAAGGATGGCCTGGACCGGGTGAGATGACGAGCAGCTTGGGCGGCTCCGCAAGAAGCGCTGCGACGGTCGTCTTGTCGTTGCGAATGACGGAAATGTCGCGGTCTGTCAAGGAGGCAATGTATTCGACAATGTTCCAGGTGACTATTGTTAGCGCGGTAGTCAAGCGGTTGGCATACAAGAGTCGTAGTTGTCAATCACGAGGATATCCATGCTATCACTCGCTCACTAGATTGTGTCGCACTCGCACTCGCTATGGCTCGCTCGCTAGATGGTATCGTTATAGTTTTCTGTTTCTTGCGAGTTGTTCGCGAATCGCACTCGAAGACAACTTGAGCGCCTGCATCCCTTCTCCCTCTGCGGTCACCTCCCCCTCAGCGCCAATCACGGCGATATAGTAAAAGTCGAGCCGACGAAGCCCTTTGCGTGCGCGTTCTGCTTCAATCATGGCACCGCCCGAGGCTGTTTCGCGGCTCGCAACGAGGGCGTCAATCGCATCCACATGACCCGTCGGTCCATAGACATCGTTAATCGCCGGCAAGTCATAGGCAAGACCCCGCTTGAAGCGTCTATAGAATGCCTCGACGCCAGCACGGCGGGCTGCTAATGATTCAAGCAAGTCTTTGTGCTTTTTGTTTTGAAGCAGCGCATCGTCGGTGATGCCGCAAATGACGCGCTCGGAAGCGAGCCAGGCTGTCATGCTCAAGAGAATCTTGTGGCCCGTATGGAGGTGGTCAAACGTGCCGCCGACAGCGACACAGGCATAGCTTTGGGGAAGGCCGTCGTCGGTCGGTACCTCTTTCTGCTTGCTCGTGATGGCTGAGCAGAGCGTCTTGGTTGTATGGAAGCGCTCAAGCAACTCTGCATCGGTCGTGCTCGCATAGACGTGGGTATAGCCTTCTTTCTCAATGGCATACCCGCAGAAGCCATCCACAATGACGTGTATATCCAGCGTCTTGTTTGCTTTCTGTGCAAGTCTCGCCGATTCCAGGTAGAGCCGGCCGAGCACTTGCTGGATGGCGACAAAGTAGGCGCGCTGTCGGCCGAGGGTCAAGACACGAGCGCATAGCAGGATATCTAGCGAATGGACTGATGGATTCTGGATGACCTCGGCAAGCACGCCTAGATGGCTGCCTGCGTCGAGCACATCCAGTCGGAGGACGAGCAGGGATTCAATCATGTTGGTTGGGGACTGACTACAACGACTCGTACTTGATTGATGCTCATCGCCGTAGCAGGCACGCTCAAGGCTGGCAAGAATACAATTGCAGACTATCTTGTAAATCGTCATGGCTTTACGCGCTGCTCTGTACAAGCCCGTGAGCCCGAGGCCACAGCAGATCTTGACCAGAAGTCCTTGTCCTTTCCGAGCCATGCGGCTTTGCTGACCTATGCCACCGCGCATTGGCAGGCGAATCTCGTCACGACCGACGTCAAGACAGTCGCCACGCTCGAGCTCTATCGGAAACGTCCATTCTTTCTGCTCGTCGGTGTGGATGCGCCGGTTTGCACGCGTCACGGCCGGCAAGACCAAAGTCTCGACCGCTTTGTCGCGGCATCCGACGACACGCTGTATGCCGACGGTCTCGCTCATCTGCTTTACGCCGCCAACGTCCGCGTCTTTAATACCTATGCATCACGCGACACGCTCTATGCCCATCTAGACGCGCTCAACCTCGCGCATGGTGACCGGATTCGACCTTCCTGGGACACGTACTTTATGCAACTCGCGAGTCTCGCTGCGATGCGCTCCAACTGTATGAAACGGCGCGTCGGCTGCGTCCTCGTCCGTCACCATCGTGTCTTGGCAACCGGATATAATGGCACACCGCGCGGCATTACCAATTGCAACGCCGGCGGGTGTCGTCGCTGTAATGCCGGCACTATCGGCGGTCAATCGCTCGGCACCTGTCTCTGTCTTCATGCCGAAGAAAATGCTTTGCTCGAAGCGGGACGTGACAGGATTGGCAATGACGCGGTTTTATACTGCAATACCTGCCCGTGTCTGACATGCAGCGTCAAGATTGCTCAAGTCGGCGTCAAGGAGGTGGTTTTTCATCAAGCTTATAGCATGGATACGGAGAGTGCCTGCATCTTAAAGGAAGCGGGGGTTGTGCTACGACAATTCTCGCCGCCCGAGCAAGCTTTTTAGACGTCTGACTTTTGGGCCTTGGGTGCCGCCGCCATGTTGGCCAGGTCGTCTTGCTCAGTCGAGGTGGAGCTCAGCAAGTCATCGACGAGGGATTTGGCACCGCCGGTCGATTCCGTCGAGGTGGCCGTGTCGGTGGCCAGGTTGGAGTGTGACGGAATAGCGTCGGAATCAGCTCCGGCCGGTGTCTTGTTGGACTCGTCGGCTTTGTTTTGGACAAAGGCTGTTGTTAGCGTTATCTTGTAGAAGAAATCCTACTGTCGTTGGCTGCTTGATCTTTGGTCGACATGTTGGTTGGGTCTTGTACCATGTCGGACTGTGGATGATGACATCAAGTCACATTCAGATGTCACTTGTACTTGTCTTGATTCATCTTGCGCCGACCCGGCTCCATGGAATTGCGCAACCCCAGTAAGGTCTTGCTAATCGCCTCGGTCGTGCCAATCAACGGCCGAATCACAGCAATCGGAACACTGCGCGCAGCCACACGCACAGCACCGCGTGCATCTTCTTCAGCGTCCAACTCCCCGGGCATGGCCGCCAACGCCGTTCTCGCCGTCGCTACATTGCGTGACATGCCCTGCATGGCCTGCGAGACGCCTTGCCGAAGATTTTCTGGCTGGTCTGCATATAAACTTTTCGCTGAAGCAGCAGCAGTTGCTAGCGCTGCCGCACTCGGTGGCTCGACGAAAAAGCCTTCGGCCTGTTCAAGCAGGCCTTGCGTGCCAATCGCGAGCTTGGCCCCAAGTCGCACGGCTTCCGTGCCCGTTGACCGCGCAAATGCTGAAAGACCTTTTTGTACGCCACGGACGAGTTGACCGTCGCGGCGGTATTCTTGGACAGGCACCGTGACGAGCTTCTTGAGACTGCCGCCAAAGCTGGCGAGCGAGCGAATCGCCGACACGCCGGCGAGGACGGAACCAAGTTGGTGCGCCTTGATGTGGGCAAGCCAGATTTCTTCAAGCAATTCAAACACGCGTGGCAAGCCGCAGACCCCGTAAAGCACCACATGCCGCATCACCATCAAACTGTCTTCAAGAATGAAGAAATTTTTAAATTCCGTCGTCCGGCCGCTGCGTAATGACTTTAGATTGACGCGCTTTGGTTTGTAGTCGATTTGGACTTTGAAGGGCATGATTTCGAAGCGTTGAATGAAGATGTCTTCGGCCGGCACGGAAGCTTGCGTTTCGTCGCGAAACGCAAAGAAGCGCGTCATGAATTCAAGCGTGTCTTGGTCGACGTGTAGTCGCAGAGGCAGTAGATTGGCTTTGATGATGAGCTCGGCTGCAGCGAGGCCAGCGACGGGACGGACCGTCATGACATCGAGCATGACGAGCTTGCTGCCAGCCGTACGTTCCGAGCCATCGGCCGAGCGCAAGGCCGTTAAAAACTTTCGCCAGGTGGACGTGGCAAGATTGTCGAATATTTCCACTTCAGCGACGCCGACCGTCAAGTGATTGACGACTTCGCCTTCAAGTGCATCCATCAGCAAGAGATTGAGCGAGATGCCGCTGATTTCGCATCGGACCTTGTGTGTGCTGGACCGGCCGAGCCGCAGTGCAGTGGTATCCGTCTCTTGCGCAATTTCTTCATTGATGGCTGCCGTCACCTCTTGTGCTTGCGTGCCACGCGGCAGAGCCAGATAGATGCTGTTGAATAACAGGTCGCCGACTTTCTCTTCCGTCTGCGCCTTGACAATGGCTCCTTGCACGGCAGTATTAATTTCCGCCTGCGTCCGCTGCCAGTCGTAGCCATCGTAGAGGTTCCAAATAAAGAAGCAATTGTCAAGATGCACCTGGAGCTTGGCCGCATTTGGCTTGCTTGCTTGGCGGTGGAGGTCGACGAGCGATTTGGATAGATGCGCGGCGTCCATGGCATCGACTGCATCTGTTTCATCCTCTTCTAGCAATAAGACTGGCTCGTGTGCGTCCGTCATATTTTTGAATGCCGACTCGTCAATACTTTGAAAGACGTCGAGCGGAATGGTGCCGTCTGCATTCAAGCCGAGCCGGTATTTGAGCTCTTGACTCATCTCAAGCGGCAACCGCAGCATGGCAAAAAGCTGAATCAGCGTCTGCGTCGAGTCGGGACAGGTTTTGAGCGTCAAAATGGCGCCAGAGAGCGCAACGTCCATCATGTCGCCAAACGCCAATGTCACCTCGACCGTCTCAATGCTGGCAGCATGGACAAAGCCGAGCTTAAGCATGCAATCAATGAGTGCCCCCTCGCCATAACCACGACTCTCCTCGTCAATGAGAAAAAATTCGAGAATGCCGGCATGCAACGAAATGGGGCCGCCGGCGCTATCTGCTGCAGCGCGACGAAAGTAGAGCAGACCGAGTGCGTTGCCTGCATAGGGATGGAGTGCGATCGAGACGTTTTCGAGGTCGAGCGCCAAGGTGGGCGGCTGGCTCGCGGAGGGAGATTGCGGTAGATTTGCTAGTGCATCGAGCCACGGCATCTCGGGGTAATACGCGAAGCACACATCAGCGAGTCCGAGACGCACCATGACTCGATTGCTGCCTAGATTGCGTCGGACCTTGAGAGAAAGCATGCGTGAGCTATGCTTGCAGTGACGCCCGCGTGTGAGAATGGCCATGTCGGCGTCGAGCTTGATAGATGCCGCCTCGACAATGAGCACGTCGATATCTTTGACGCCGTGGCCAAGGAAAAGACTGACCTGGCCGAGTGAAAGGGAAAAGGGTGTGTAAACAACGTCCATGCGCTTGATTTCGATAAAGCAAGACATGGCGCCGCTAGAGCCTTCGCCGGCTTCTTTTTGCAATAGATTCAAGGCTTCCGGCGTGGCAGTAACACTCAGCCTTGCAATCGACGCGCGAAACACCTGATGACTTGCCGATTTGAAGCGTTCCTTGACGGCTTGCACGGTTGCAGCATCATCCGCTTCGGTCCGGCCGGGTTCGGCAAACAACGTGTCGTATCGGTCGAAATCGAGTTTGCGCTGTGTTGAGGGCATGCTCTGCGTATAATCGAGAATAGTGTCGTCGAGCGTCATGTTGATATTTGGAAGCGAGATGGTGGCATGGCAATGCAGGGAGTGACGCTGACGCACCGGCGTCGATTGTAACTGATATGTCACCTTGCTGAGCTCAACCTTGGCGTCGTCAACATACAAAGTCATGCTCGGGCAAGTCACTTGCATGCGCGTTTCAGACATGTGTACCTGTGGCCGCGTCTCGAGCCCTGACAGCAGCTGCTGGACCGACGCGACGGGAATGTGCGCAGTCAGCGCACCAAGAGCGATGTTGCCGCCGTCGAGTCGCACCGCTTGTTGTGAGAGAACAGACTGGCCGTCCAAACTGAGCGAAGCGTCACAATAACCGCGTTGCGCAGCAACGTCGAATGAAACAGACTGGAGCGTGCAGTCGAGCGTGCTCTCTTGAACTTGAATCGCCGCATCGAGCCGTTCGAGCGAAAAGAGCATCGACGGCGCCTGTCCATCGCCTTTTGGCTTGTCAAACAGCTCTTGAAGCATCGTCAGCTGTGCCAGGGTTGCCGCCAAGCGTATAGGCCGGCATTTCACGTCAAAGCCCGTTTCGTGCTGATAGAGCAAGACGAGACCATGCTTGCACGTCAAGAGCGCTTGCGGCTCAAACGCGTCCAGCGCGCTTTGATAGAGCGATCCCTCAAACAGCGTCGATTGCATGAGCTCGGGCGCATCGCTCTCCGCCGACACGCTCGACGCGGGTGACGGTACTCTTGTCTTGAGTGCCACGTCCGAGATGGTGATGCGCGTGCCGTCCGCCGGACCCACCTCGATGCGCTGCATCTCCACCTCGACCTGGCCAAGCGCAACCGTGACATGACTCACCTCCACCGTCATGTTTTGAAGAACTGTTTGAAGCAAGCGCTGCATCGCCTCGGGCGCGCCAACGCCAAGCTCTTCATCAGATTCGGCTAGGTCTGTAGTCTCTGCGCCCTGTTCTAGCTCAAGATGCAGCCCCGAGACGTGAATACTGACGTGGCCGGCGAGTAGATTGGTCCAAGGAATCGCTAGCTCTAGGTGGTCGACAGTGCCACTCACCAGCGCTAGTCCGTACGGCGCGAGTCGCTCATTCACAGCCTGTCGTTAGCTTGTTTGACTATGAGCGCATACCTCTTGCTTGAGCGACA
The DNA here is from genome assembly GCA_003717165.1 of Protomyces inundatus. NCBI lineage: Eukaryota > Fungi > Ascomycota > Taphrinomycetes > Taphrinales > Protomycetaceae > Protomyces > Protomyces inundatus. The sequence continues at coordinate 4,063 of QXDR01000028.1, read as the reverse complement.
GATGCCTCAACGTCAAGCGACCGCTTGTCAGCTGCAGCGCGAGCGCGTCATCTTGCACGTCGACAAACGGACGCAAGGCCTTGTGGACGACATAGGCTAGCGCGCGCTGCTGTAGGTTCCCCGGCAATGATATAGAAGGCAAAGCATCGTAAAGCGCGCCGAGTCGCATGAACTATGTGGTGTTATCTTGCAAGCCAGCCGCCGTCCACCGTGACAACACTTCCGTTGCAGTAATCACTCGCAGCAGAAGCCAAGTAGACAGTCACACCCCAGAAATCTTTTGTATCGCCATAGCGACCGGCAGGCACACGGTCTAGGATCGCCTTGTTGCGGGCCTCATCCTGCAGCAGCGCCTCAATCAAGTCGGTGGCGACATAGCCGGGGGCAATCGCATTCACGCAAATGCCATGCCTGGCCCATTCATTCGCATACGCCTTGGTCAAGCCAACGATACCGTGCTTGGTGCCTGCATACGAGCTCACCTCGATACCGCCTTGGAAAGACATGATGGCTAGGGTTAGCGGTGCGGCAACATGGAGGACTTGCAGGCGACATTGATGACTTTGCCACGGATGCCCTCGGCAATCCAGTGGGCGCCGACATCACGCATGAGCTGGGCCGGCGTCAAATAGTTGACTTGGACCACCTCGTTAAAGTCTTGTACTGGAAATTCATGCGCCTTGAAGCGTCGGTTGATGCCGCCGCAATTGACGAGAATGTCGATGCGGTGGTTGGCAATGACTTGGGCAATCAGGCCTTCCACCTCGCTGGGGATGGCCAGGTTGCACTTGACAGATGCGGTGGTGATGCCCATGGCCCGGTATCGCTCGACGGCCTCTTGCTTGTCATCCCGGAGGACAAGCACGAGGTTGGCGCCAGCCTTGCCCAAGGCTTCTGCCATGCCGGCACCGAGGCCACGATTGGCTCCGGTGATGAGCACCGTCTTGCCTTGCAATCCAAATAAAGTATCGAGAAATGACATTGTGGGGTTAGTAGCTAAAGGATTCGAGGTGGATTTCTTTTTGGGCGATGGCGGCAACCCCCTCGCAAAACCCGGGCGGGCCGCAGCAATAGATTTCGCGGTCAGTCACCAGGTCTGCAGTGAGATCGCTAAGATGACGGACGGCGCGCTTGTTCTTGACTTGGACCTGATCCAGCAATGCTTCATCTTCCTCTTTGCATGCATAAACAACCTCCATGTCGACTGCCGTTGACAAGGCAATCGCCGGCGTCAAGCCAATGCCGCCTGCAACAAACAGAATCTTGCCAGCGTTTGCGCCAAAATCGCCGCCGACGCCGCGAAACGGAACCGTCAGCGGCCCGTGATGGTGCTTGAGAAAGCGCGTTACGGCTCCAGCTGTCCGCAGCATGCACTCTACCCTTGTCGCCGACGTCAAGGTCCATGTCCGAATATAGCTATCGTTGAGAGACTGCGGATCAGCATCATTCATGTGCGTATAGCCAAGCGAGAGCTCTTTATAAAAGTCGAAAATGCCGTACTGACCTGGCCGGCAAGAGACGGGCTTGTCGAGCTGCCACCGATACCGTGTAATGGTTGGCGTCAAGGCCGTTTTCTCCATCAACGTCGCTTGACAAACGGTTTCCTGCCGGCCAAGACGAAACGGCAGCGGATTGTAGGGCGAAAAGCCGACTGTATCTTGTAGCTGCAGATTCAAGCCCTGCCTGACGAATCGCTTCTTGGTCACAATCAGCCGCGTCAGGCGTCCGACGGGCATATGTGCTGCCGCCGCATCGCCAAATAGATTACAAGCCTCGCCCGTCAAATAAAGCATGTCGCCGGTGCTAAAGTCTGGAATGGTGACGCCAGCAATGCCGGTACTCTCGATATTGCCGAGCGATGAAAAGAGTTGATTGCCTGAATAGTCGGGAATGTATAGCGTCAATGGGAGGCTCGTACAGACAAAGCCAGGCGGACCGCCGCGGTGATTGACATCCATGTCGTCGGGACCACACGTCGCTAGAAAGAGCGTATCGGCTCGAGCGATAAAGTCGGCGCACGCGGCGTCACTCAACGCTTCCTCGCAGGGCGTGCGCTCGTGATAGACGAGCTTGCGCGTATTGATGTATTTTGGACAATTCCCCAGCGACTCGCTTGTAAGGATAATAGCCTGCAGCGTCGTGCCAGTCCTTCTAAGCATATGTACATGGCCAAAGACCTTGTTGCGCCGGCGCGTAGCCAAGTCAATGCCGAGGCCAGCAATCTGCGAGCCTTGTTGGATGTCAAGATCAGCAACTGTAGAGAATGCCAAATGATTTGGCGAGACTGCACGTAGAAAGCCAGGCGGTCCACACAGAATAGACGCCCACGGCTGACCATCCTCCTGTGTAGCACATATAAAGTAGCTCAAGCTTGAAAAGAATGCCTGATGCTGCGCCGGCATCGAGCGCGTCGTCATCAATTCTCTACCGCGATTGACATTTGTCACGTTTAGCTGTTTGTGAATGGCGATCTCGCCTTGATGCCAAGTGTGGGCCATGGCGAGCTCGAGCACCACGACGACATGAATAAAGAAAGCCGCAACGCACGGGCTAGGGATAACCAGCGTCATGCACGCGCACGCAAGCAAGAACGCATCGCCCATCTCGAAGACCAAGTCCGACGCTATGAGCAGCGCGGTATTGAAGCCTCCCTCGCCATGCAAACCCGCGCACGCCAGGTCGAGCACGAAAATCGCAAGCTGCGCGGCCTCCTCGCAGCAGTCGTGAATGAAACAGACTTGGCGCATTGCCTCACGCTGCCACTCGATGCAGGCGGCCCTTTCCTACGACATGTTTTAAAACGCACTCCAGAGCCGGTGCCCCTGCCGCGCTTGCCAGCTGCGCTGCCCGTCGTAGAGCCTCCAACCGCCGACCTAGGCGCCGCCACCTTTGACCCTTCCGAACCCGACGCAGCCTTTGGCAATTTTCTCAACATCCTCGGCCAGGCCAGCTCAGAACAAGCCTGTGGCAAAGACTTGAGCGCCGTCGGACAACAATTCTGCTCACTCTTGACCATCCTGGCACCTTCCATCTACAGCGAAGCCGACAAGCAATGCGGCAAGCAAATGACTTGTCGCGAGACGTACAAGGCGCTGCAGCACGTGCTTGCAGATCGACTCAGCGTGGAAGAGGTGGTCAGCAAGCTCATGTCTTCAGCGACACTTTCAAGCAATGAGGAGGAAGGCTCGGTCGTAGACAGCAAGGCGGTGGGCGAGATTTTGAAAAGCCTAGGCATAGGTGGCGAGCCGATAGCGCAGGGGATGGCGTGCTGCTGAGTGCTATGTAGATGAGCATCTTGGCTATGTGTATGGCGAACTGAGGCCATTGAGCCCGCGGGTGCAACGCAACAGCTTGTGCTATGGGAGACGCTTGCGAGTAGCTATGAATCGTGGTCCGTCCGTTATGCTAGCCTGCTGGCTATAGGCATTGTAGGAATTGTAGGCGGCAACAGCACAGTAGTTACTAGTAAGCAGTAAGCAGTCAGCTTCCAGAGCTCAGACATGCTTCCAAGGTTGACTCGGATGACTCTGGTGGACTCCTCCACTGTTGACACTTAACAGCCTCGATGACTCATTGTTTATCCGGTTGCTTCTCGGATCCCGCGCGCGCCACACCCCGTGCGAAATTTATTCGAATCCGATTGGTCCGCAACACCACATCCTTAACGAGGACACCAAAAGGAATTGACCGCTTCCGCAGGACAGCCTGGGCAGCTCGTGGCTGCGAAATCGAAAAAAGATACTAGGACCGGGTCTCGAACCCGGGACCTACAGTGTGTTAGACTGTCGTGATCACCGCTACACCATCCCAGCACGTTTGATGAGCAGTGGTTGTTTTGAGAAATTATATACACACTTTTGAGCAAACGCTTGCGTACATCATAAGAAAATGGTGATTCAAGGTTTAACATATGCTCAGCGTTTCTTCGCCCAGCCCAGGGCTCCCAACATATCGCAAGTGCCCGGTGGGTCGGGCGCAAGCGATACTCCCAATTTTTCCGCTTCTTTACCTGTTTTGACCACCAAACGCGATAACGACGTGCGTTTGGACGTCCCGGCAAATT
>QXDR01000027.1:0-23581 GCA_003717165.1 Protomyces inundatus | reverse complement strand
GCTGGGTTCGTGTTCGTGATCGTCCGAACCGGGCACGAACCGAACCGAACCGAACCGAACCAAAATTGGTTCGGTTCGGAAAAAAAATCGGAACCCTATGTAGGAGTGTGACTGCCATGGAAGAATGCGAGGTTGTCATTGGCTGGCTGCTGGGAGACCCGTGCCGCGTCAAGGAAGCGCTTGGTTGGCAGCGCGCTTGGGGCGGCGCCCGCCCGCCCGCCGAAGCGAGAGGCCACCCACCGCCCACATTAGGAGACGAGGATAAAGGCTTGTGGGCACTCGCTGCCACCTAATCCTCGTCCGACGTATTGTTTGTTAGCTGGAAGATGTTGTGTGTCGTTAATTGCTCTTGCTCTGCCTGACTGCCAACCACCCCCGAGGTCGGGTAGGTCACGTACACGCCTTGTACTGAGGTGACCCACCGGTACCGTCACATCAAATATGTTGCCACATCTGCGAACGTTTGTTGAAGCTGGATTTGATTTCGGTCGTAGACAAGTAAGATTAGCAAATCAGGATGTGGCCGGGCTAAGGCCAACAAACAAGCAAATAAAGAACTTCAGGGGTAACAAACAACGGTCTCATGCAGTCAACAACTTTCTGTGGGCCTACAGCTGCAGAGAAGAACCAAGTGGTACAAGACCACAAGCGTGTGCACTCGCTGGACTTTCCCAGAGCAGCTCCAAGGGAGTTAGCCGTGTTCAACTACAAGTACAAGTACCTGTAAACACTCACTGAGAGAATAAGTCTCTATTCTGGAGAACTAGCCTATACGTGCAGAGGTTCAGCGACATACTTGAATCTTGGTGACGTTGCAGGTAGACTGACCGCCAGATGATTAGGGTGCAGCTGATCAAATCATAGTACGTGTCAATGAATTACTTGAAGACATTAGTTCTTTAGCTACGGAAGGCCTTGATGTTTTCAGCTGTCTCAGTCGCTGATAAGTTCAGCACAGATCCCACTAGCGCTGTGATGAAGGAAGTGATTCAACTGAGTGCAAAAGACTGTCCGCAACTTTCCTGCAGTGTTTCTTAAGCTTGGCGTATTTAAAGTATCACTTCACTCTCGGAACTATGACACAGTTTTCTGACCGACGTCGGGACAGGAATCTAGCTTTGCGTAGTTGATGAGATTGAGCTGACTGCACCGGACCTTCTTGTGGTTGGTGCAACTTAGCGCAAAGCTCACATGCGTCTTTGGTTGATTCATTGTAGGGCTCATTGAAACATCTTTGTCCCAATCGAAACTTTTTGCAAAGGAATCTTGTCTGCTGTTCCAATCGTTTTGAGCCCTCCATATATGAAGCGGATAGGTAGCTTGAAAGCCATTGCCCGCTGGGTTGCTGTAGTCTCCGATGCAAGAAGCCCCGCCATTCTTGAAGCCGTCATCTATGCAGCCCAGCACATACGGATGGCAAACCAAATTGAAATTGGTGGCCCAGAGTGTGTCAGGCTCGCCTGATACTTCCACTGTCAAATTGCACCACTTCTGATGGCATGGCCGTACAATGGGAAAAAGGCCGAAGAAGATGGCAAGAAGAGAGAATAGCATTGGCTTTGAAATGCACGAGCTGATGTCTGCGGCAGGCCTGGCTCGTCTTCCTGCTGATTATATCAAGTCGACTGATTCAGTTGGATCTTGAAGTGATGAAGACCGATTGAGGCGGACTGATTTATACCATTTACTGTGCCTCATTGTCAGCAAACAAGAGATCGTGGACCCTCGCAAATTCCGTTTGTTTGTCTCTGAAGATCTTCAAATTGGCAAAACGAAAGTGATTCGGATAGAAAGCGTGTTTGTGAACGACTCTGTTCCGAAACCACAACACTTGAGTGCTTGCGACTGCGCCGGGATCATCACTAGCTGGCGGCATTGGACTTTTCAAAATAGAGGCGATCAATTTGCCGGGCAGACATGAAATCATCAGGGCGTCGAACAAATGACTTTACAGTCGGCCCAGGACAGCAAAAAGCTGGCCAGGGATGGCCGGCGGTTGCGGACAAATGACAAATGTGTAAGAATAAGGCCTAGCGTGGTAACAGGCGAAGTGCTTATTTGTCCACGAGATAATTGCAAGTGTCTGTGAGCGCAGTGTGGCTCACTGTGTACATGCTCAAGATGCATCTGAGAGATGACTCTGGTCGCGTTTCGTTTGTTCACAATGTCTATAAGAGCAACCTTTGTAAGGAAAGCAGCAGATTGAGCCCGAGATTGCTTGAGCGATTAGGACTATAAGCGGATTCATGCCAAGAGTCTCGCAGACTTACAGAGCTTGATGAGCCAGTAATTGTGGGAGATCACAGAACTTTGACTTGATAGCTATTGCCCATCTAGGTCGCTTGAGCCGAGTTCCCGATGCTATGCATGGACTTTGTTGAGCGATTTGGACCAGCTGTCTTGGCGATGGCTTATCATCAAGAGTGGTGCGTTGAGTGTGTTGTGTTTGTTGACCGTGAGATTAATTGAAGACGCACGCAAACTCACATCCCGACCGAACAAGCAAGCACAGTCTCCCATCTATACAAACATCACGAGAATGGAGGCCGAGTCTATTGCGCGTGCTGATCAACAATAGCAGCACGCTCAAGCGACATGTCCTTCCTGTCAAGTGATCTAGGCCTACCGACAGTACGTCCCTTTCCGCACATCGTCTCGATGACTAGAAATCGGCGTTATTCAGTGTTCAGGCAGACGAAACTTTTGTTGCAAGATTGATTGATTATGTTGTTAATCATCTTCTTCCTCTCATTAAGAGCTCGACGGGCTAGCATTTCTCTACAGAGATGCAGCCGTAGCCTTTCGAGTGTCAGAGAGAGGCGACATTCTTTTATATCTAGACGGGGGATGCTATCATGCTATTGCTAGACTTGTAGAGCTAGTCTTTAAAACTCGGTACCAGAGCGAATGTCCCTGCCAGCTGCTAGTTTGCCTAGTCCATAGACACAGCCAACACCGAGCAAGCCTGCCTTCCAACCGCGATATAAGCCAAAGACGCCATCTGCCTCTTGTCTAGCGACCCACCAGGGTGTGCCAAGTAATCCCGTATACGCACCTAGTTGGACCATCGACTTGCGCGGCGGTGCCACCTGGACTTGTGCGCGACGAAGTAGTGTTTCAAGCGGTAGCCAGAAGAGGAGTTGGATGCAAGCACTGACGGGTTCCATGACATCGCTGAAGAGGTGCTGAATCGCTGCAGGTACGGCGCGTTCGAGAACCGTCGGCAAGACAAGACTCGAGGGACAGAAGCGTGAAGGTAAAGCACGCAGGGTGCGAATCAGGCCACGGGGTTCTGAGGCGGGTGTAGCAATGATGCGTATTCGTGCAATATCGAGCGGCGCGAGCAAGACGGCCGACAAGCTGACGGCGCAGAGACGCACAAGCAAAGAAAGATGACCATCCTGTGTTGGATCAAGCACGAGGGATGGATCGGGAATGCCGGCCAGAACGCTGAGTGCGCCCGTCAACCAACCTTCGAGTCCCTCTTGTAGCAGTTTGTAGAGAAACGTTGTATTCGCCGCCTTGAAGGAGCCGAGGATCCCTTCCATACGCCAGATATCACCCATCGTCTTGTGTAATGAAGACGGATAATGCGCCTTGAGTTGCCAGGGCGGCCGCGTCACGGCATCCTGGTCATTTTGGTGAATATACCCACGTCGATCTGTGGCGCGTCGTTCTTGTACTTGTTCACGATGACTGCTCGTCGGCGCCTCGTCGAAGTAGCGTGGCTCTTCCTCATCGCTCTCCTCCTGCGCCGCATAGTCGTCTTCGTCGTCGTTTTCGCCGGCCGCTGAATGCAATGCCGGTCCAAGATGCTGCAACTGGAGCAAAATCTTGGCATTCTCAAACGGCTGAGCAATCAACGTTGCAGCATACTCGAGCGCATAGTACTGTGCCAAAGCAGAGACAGTCTCGCGTGTTGGAAAGCCAGGGCCATCGAGAAAGTCTTGCGCAAGCAGTTCAGTGGCGCTACTGTTGCTGTGATGGGCCGCTGCTGCTACGTATTCTGGCCGATCGAAGCTGCTGCTATAGCTCGCCGGCTGAGGGTTGTAATAAGGCCTATAGGGCGATGGGCCTTGCTGAGCCATATTTACGAGTGGTGCTACAAGTCCCTTGTGGTGTTGAATACAAGTGTTACAGCTGCAAGCAAGGATAAATCTGAAATCTAGACTAGAAGGGCGTCCTCGAGCGATTCATCTGCACGAACCGATGCCGCGGAGAAGAACGCGAGCCTGTACTATTGCTTGCGGCCATAGATACAGGCTTACTGCTCGGAGCCGGTGTAGCGCCCGCTGCGGGCTCAACAGGTGACATGAGGGCCGCCACCGATAACCGTGCAAGCGGCGAAGGCCCACCTACCACCTTGTCCACTTTTTTCCGTGAAGACACTTCTTGCGCCGATGACGCCCGTGTCCGATCGCGGCCTCGACTGACAGCTGCACGTTCATCGCGCATGCGCCTGACTTGCTCGACGAGGACATTGTTGCGCAGAGACAGTTCACGTGTCTCGTCGAGGGCCGATTGACGCGCTTCGGCTGCGTGGGCCAAAGCAAGCCTGTAGCCGAGTCCTTCGGGCTGTTGATTTTGGAGAAGCTGAAGGCGTTGCTTGAGGGCAGCCACTTCAGTAGACAGATCAGCAGCGGCCGAAGAGCTTTGTTGGTATTGCTGCCTGACAAACTCAAAGTCTTGCGCCTTGCTCTCGGTCGATCGTCTTGCCTTTTCCAACTCACTCTTGAGTCGTAAATTTTCCACTTGTAGATACTCTGGTGCCGTCTCTTCCGGCAACGGCGGCATCTGTAGCTTTTGCAGTTCTTGACGTAGCTCAGCACGGTCATTGCGCGCTTGGCGCGATTCTTCCAAGACGCGCTCAAACCGTTTCTGTAGCACGGCCGCTTGTTCGACCGCCTCATCTTTTTGTTCGCCTAACAATCGGCATTCTTCACGTAGGCCATCGAAGCGATCCATCATGCGTTCAATGTCTGCTTCAAGCTGTTGGATGCGTTCTTCTTCAGCCGTTTTGCGGGGCCAAAGTGCGCCGGTCGAGCTGCTTGGCATGGCCGACGGTTGCCGCTCGAGACTTTGCGGTGAAATGAAATGGCTCGACGAGAGATCGGCTTCTGATTTAAAGGCCGAGAGCAACGTCAAATTTTCTTCCGTGTGCACTTCAAGCCCGTCAATATCGGAGACGAGGATCCGTTGCGGTACAGGCAACGCCAACACTTCCTCCTCGCGTTTTCGTTTGAGCGTGCCAGGCATTTGGAGCGCCGGCAGCATATCCAAAATGAGTGGCTCACCACATAGGAACCGCGTCACGGCAGCGACAATCTCTTGTACGTCTGTGGCGCCTGTGCTTGCCGTTTCAGAATGCATCGTGACGGCTGTGACAAGACTGAGCAAATGCGTATGATCGCGTCGGGCATGTTCAACCGTGTTGGGCGCCAGAAGCCGTAGCATGGGCGTCGGCTTGCCAAAGGTCAGCGTCGTGTCTTCAAATGCCACGAGCAAATCAACCGACCGCGAGAGGCCATTGTACAGCAACACGACTTCAGCTTCACCAATCGAGGCTTCTTGCGTGCTGACATCAGAAAGATCGGGATCACCTTCAGACTGCCGGATTCGCAAACCTCTGCAGATAGTCTTGAGCATGCGTGCAACAGCCGCCGAACAAACAACGCCGATGGTGACAGGCTGATGCCGCAGTGCTTCAACAAGCTCGACGAGAAATTCAAACTTGCTGCTCGAACCAACAAGGTACCAGGCTTCATCGTGCTCAGACATTTGCGTACTCGGCATCTCGTCCGAGATGAGGGCAGGATGCGTGCAAACTTGCTCGAGCTTATGAAGCATCATCTCCATTGCCGCACCATCCGTCGGATCTTCGCAGTAAGATTCAATTGCAGCGGCATGATCGAGTAAGAGTGCTTTATAGATGCTCGTTTGAATAGCAAAGAGACGCACAGGGACGACATACTCGGTCGCCGATAATGTTTGCTGCGCCTCTTCCTCGGCGATGTTTTGACGTTGCTTGTGCTGTAGAATCTTGTCGCGCAAAAGCTCTTGCACGCCGTTGCGGTCCGAAGGAAGCTCGGTGAATTGCTCGAGTGAGAGTGTCTCGGGGCTCATAGTGGCACGCACGAGATGTAAAGAATGATGTCGCGCGACGTGTCTCGCGGGTAGATATGGATAGCAATGACTGGATGCGACAGTCTGAATCAGAGCCCTTTTAATAACCAAAGCCCACTGATGAGCTTCTGTCTAGGCCTCGAGAGAACGAACTTGTCGCGTCTTGTCTCTTTGGCTTGCAACTGGTCTCGGGCGCGTTGTCGGGAGTGTCACCAGATGTGATTCTTCTCACGCTTCTCTCTACTGAAGACTACAAGTACATATTACGTTGTATAAAGGGAGAGAACCGCAACGACATCCATCATCTACTGCGGCAGCGAACTCGAAGTGGAGCACTCAGTGTTGCAGTATAATTGCAATTGTAGAAATCCTTGTATGTGTTTATATGTATAGCTAATTTAACCAAGCAATGCACCACCAGTGTACTTCCAAATGGTCTTGTACCAAATCTTTGGCTTGGCATTCTCAATGCGCTCCTTCTCCAGGTACTCCTCATATTCCGTTGTAAAGTCGCGCGTGCCAGAGACAAAGTCAATCTCGCTCGCCTTGACGCGCTTTGAGCGCATGACCACCTTGTAACCGATAATCAACAGAATGTAGATGGGCAGGCCAATGTACTGCGTGATGAAGTTCTTCGTGTCAAACTTGCCCACCATCGTGTCAAAGCCCTTGAAGAGCGCAATCAGACAGGTGAAGAAGAGGGCAATGTAGGTGCCGTAAGGCTGGAAAGGCGCCTTGTATGGCAACGAGTCTGGGCTGATGCCCTGAGCAGCAAGACCGCGACGGAAGCCAACGTGAGCGAGCAAGATGGACAACCAGGTCAAGAGACCAAAGATACTGACCATGTTGACAAAGTACTTGAACACAACGACACTGCCGCTCGAGACGTTGAGGTAGGCCAAGGCAGAGAAAAGGGAGGAGAATCCCAAGGCGTAAAGAGGCAAGCCGGCTTTGGTCGTGCGAGCGAAAATGGCAGGAGCCTTGCCGTCGGCAGCCAAGTTGTAGAGCGTACGGCTGGCAATGTAGAGATCCGAGTTGGCGGCCGAAAGCACAAACAAGAGAATGGCACCGTTGAGAATATCGGGCAGGATCTTGATGCCGCTAATCTTGATGGCCACGACAAAGGGCGATGCCGATGCACTGTTGGAACGTTTGTTGGCACCGAGCAAGTCGGGCGAGTTGTAAGGAACAATGAGACCGAGCAAGAAGACCAGACCAATATAGAAGATGAGAATACGCCAAAAGGTGCGGCGAATGGCCTTGGGCACGTTGCGGCGCGGGTTCTCGGCCTCACCAACGCAGACACCGACGAGTTCCGTACCGAGGAAAGCAAAGGTAGCTTGGACTGTGGTGGACCACACGGCAAGGAAGTATCCAAGATTGCCGCCGACCAAATATTGCTTGAAGGCACCAGGGTCTTTCCAGTACTTGAAACCACCAGCGCGACCTGTGGGACCAGCGCCAGCTGCCAGACAGATACAGAGGATGATCAGGCCCGTAATGACAAAGACTTTGATGGTGGACATCCAGAATTCAACTTCTCCAAAGACCTTGACACCGAGAATGTTGATGCAGATGATGGCCACGATGAAGATGGAGATCCAGACGGCAACAGAGACGTTACGATTCCCTAGGTATTAGCAACCTTGTCTTGTTACTTGGTTGATGATGTCGTCGGCCGACCATGTAGCCAGCAACATCAGACGAACGGCGAAGGAACATACAGTATTGTATTACGAGTGCCGCAGCAGTCAGCTGATTGGGAACGACGATGAGGTACTTGAACAGGTAGTTCCAGCCAGTGGCGAATCCAAGAGCCGGGTCGACAAAGCGCGATGCGTATCCCTGATTATTAGATGTGCGTCGCAACGATTGGACTGTCTTACGGTGAAACCGGTCTGGTCGGGCAGCAAGGTGGCCATCTCACCGAGGGCGACCATGACCATGTACACGACCATACCGACGAGCGAGTAGGCGACCAAGGTACCTCCTGGACCACTTTTGCTGAGAGCGGATCCGGTACCAATAATGAGACCAGTACCAATGGCACCACCGATGGCAATCATACCAATCTGTCGGCTTTTGAGGCCACGTTGAAGACGCTCAGGAGGTCCGCCTGAATCGACTTGAGACAAGGCAACTTCCTTGTCGACGTTGGCGTAGTTGTCATGCTTCTCGATTGAGAGCTGGTCGACGGGCCGGTTCTCCATACTGGGGTATGTTGGTCAAGTCTCGAAGTGGGCCCTCCTGCAGTACTTAAAGTAAATGCTTCCCGGGGTATCTTTTGCAAGGTCGCGTGTTGTCCCTGGATTTTTTTCCTTTGCAGGCTGTGTCGAGTTCGTAGATCACGCAAGTTGCGGCAAGTAGCAAAAGTTGAAATTCTGCAGATGAAGCCTGCGGATTGGCTGGATGGATGAATAAGCCAATCAGGGACGTCGTCTCCTGGATCCCACCTTTTGCTCTCCGTTATCTTAATGCGTCCAGCTGTACGATCGCAGCCTAGACTCGCGAGTGTCGCCACTGTACCGCCGCAGGCCCGCAGTGCTTCCGTTAACGATATCGGCGTTCCACAATCTTGCCACAACGAACGTTTGCCTTTATCTGTATCATGTATAGCTCGCAATCGAGCTTGCGTACGAGACTTTAGATAAGAAGCGATTGTGGTCCGCCCGTTTGCTATGCAGACTGCCCAGTCGAGACGTGGCAGGTCAGTTGCATGATTCAAGGAAGGACGTACCGGCCATGCATATCATCATATGGGACCCGTCTAAGGGCCGTCTTGTAATCGGGCAATTGTCAAAAGCTGTCATTCGTGCACGTCCAAAGTGTTCGCAATCGCAGGCGACAAGCTGATCATGAGAAGCACTGTCACTGTCAACTCTTGGCGACACTGTCGACAGTCACAGCGGCAGGCCAACTGTCTCCAAGACATTTAAGCTAGCGGTTGACTGGTTTCCCCGGACCGTAGCTATAGGCTCGCACTCTGACGATGTGCATGTACATGTGGGGAATCCGGGGCAGTATAGTTGGCGAGGTGACCTTGTCATTGGACCTTCACATTAGGCACGAGACGGTTGAAAGTTTGAGACTTCGCAAATTCGCAATGTTCGCATGCCGGCGCGGGGTGGTTCACACAACTTCACTGGTTCACACGAAAAAGGGTCCTTCCCCGGATTTGCTTGCCCTCAACCACCACACTGCAAACTTGGTGCGGGAACTTTGAAGGTGCTACCGACGGATGGCCACCGTGCGCGTGCAATGACCCGCTACTGCCGTCTGCAAAGCCCTGACTATTCTGGGCAAATGTTGCCAAAAAGGGTCCAGTGACCTCACCTTTGCTATAGCGTTGCCTCTACATACGCGAGAGCAAGGTCACTGGCTGACACGCAGGCCGCAATGCGGGGACAAGCCTTCATAGCGCTGACGCCGCTGGGTCCGGGGTAGACCGTAGCGTGAGGGCCTCACGCTGTGCCCGTAAGGTTCCGAGATGTCTTGACTCTTGAGTTTTGATGAGCTCTTGAATGAGCATCGCGTATGCTAAGCTGCTCAAGACAGCATGATCCAAAAGGGTCTCCAATGAAACATGCAGGTTGCGTATATATCGTCTGCTGCGTGCGCTATGCCGCTATCGTGCTAGCCGCATCGCTACCTAGGTGTGTGACATCCGTCTAGCCCGTCAAGCCTTCTCATGAAGCGCACTGACTGCCGTTTGTCCACTCGTGTCTGAACCCCTTGTCCCCTCTGAAGTCAAGACTGGATCCATCTCTGGGTCTTCACTGCTCACCGGCGGTAGTCTTGAACCCAATTGACGCGTCCAAGACTTTGGCGTCACCGGCGTCGTCTCACGCGTGCCAGCCGCAGTGGTCGGCGAGCTAGACCCAGCGGTACCCGAGCGTGTCCGTGCCGCAGCAACAGTACTGCCGCCCGTGTGTGTCCGAACCAATGTCAAATTCTCATTCGCATACGGCACACCCGCCTGCATATCGCGAATCTGTTGCGCAATGGTGTTGGATTCATCTTGCCAGTACTTGCGGTGTTGTCTCGGCTGCGTAGACGCTGCACCTCCTGTCGAGACGGCCGACTTTGAACGAGCGAGGGTGAGGTCGTTGCCTGCGTTGCTCACCGCGCGGCTGTGATGGCTCGTTGCATCGCCCTCTTCCTCTGCCGCAGCTTCAGACGATTCAGTCTCGTCCTTGGTCTTCGACTCGGTTGGTGCAAACCTAGACCGCTCACGAATCGGACCGCCATACTTGATGAAGATGAATGGGATGGGCGCAAGGAGACAAGCGATCGCACCGATGATGGATGCACCGACACCGACGCCGAGGTTTGTAAACATTTGGCGTGTAAAGAGAGGCGCGGCGGCACCGGCGAGTGATCGAGCGACCGTGTTGCCGGCGAGTGCTGACGCTGCAAAGCGCAGGTACGTGTCTGTCAGATAGTTGAGCATGCTTGTAAAGATGAGCAGGATGGCAGCTGCCAAAAAGACACCAAACAAGGTGGGCACCATCCAATGAATGCTGTCAAAGTTGGCTGTCCAGCCAAAGCCAAACATGGTGACGGCAAAGAGAATGCCGCTGAATTTGGCAAGATAGAGACGGTCTTCGGCGACGGATTTGTGGCCTGCGTGCATCGCCTTGACCTCGCGACGTGTTTGCAAAAAGATGAGACCGCCGGCAATCATGGCACCGATGGCAACGCCAAGGAGAGGTAACTGGCCGACGCCTGAGTTCCAGCCGCGTTGTCGTTGAAAGACGATTGGGTAGATGCTGAAGAGCATGTAGAGGAGTGCGTAGACCACAGACAGATAAATAGCCACGGCAAAAGCGATGGGATCAAATAAAATAAGCCACGGTCGCGAGAGAGCAATCTTGAAGATGTTGCCGAGCGAGCGGTCTTCCGTCTCGACCGGCGCCTGAACATGCTCGAAACCTGGAATCTTTTGCTTGCGAATACGACGCGCCTTGTTGAGAAGCACAATCGGACCGAGCGTCTCTGGAATGGTAAACAGCATGACTTCGGTACCACCGGCGAGCCAGAGGAGAACGTAGAATGACCAGCGCCAGTTGAGCTTGAGTTGGATAAAGCCAGACATGAGCGGGCCGAGTGCAGGCCCGACAAAGGTCATCATGGAGAAAACGGCATACGCGTTGCCACGCTCCATGGGGCCCCAAATATCAACGAGCACGCCGGGCGAGTTGGAGAGCGATGCACTTGCAAAGGTTCCAGTCAAGAAGCGACCAATCAGTAGGCCGGCAAACGTGGGTGTAAAGGCGCAGAGAAAGCCAAAGACGAGGTACATGGTAAAGGTGATGAGGAAGAGCGGACGTCGGCCAT
Source organism: Protomyces inundatus (assembly GCA_003717165.1). NCBI lineage: Eukaryota > Fungi > Ascomycota > Taphrinomycetes > Taphrinales > Protomycetaceae > Protomyces > Protomyces inundatus. Next base: position 12,121 of record QXDR01000027.1, on the reverse strand, counting down.
AGAACTCTGAAAGAGGCCCCCAAAAGAGCGGCCCAAAGACGTAGCCGAGTAGATAGACAGTAATGACGAGCGAACCGACCTCTTGCGAGACGCCAAAGTCTTCGACAATCGAGACGAGACAGCCTGAGGGCGAGGAACTCGCAAAGGTTGCGTTCACCACGAGCATGACAGAGACCATAGTAATGTACCACCGCCGCGCCGGACTCCAAGTTTTGGGATTCTCAATATCATCTTCTCCAAAAGTGACATGGCCATTCTCATCAAGCGTTGGTCTCAGCAGTTCTGGATCGACTGCGCTGCCGCCGGCTGTTGTTTGTCGCTGAATCAACCCTTTTGATCGATATGGCTTCGCTGTTGGCCGACTAATCCAGCGTTCCAACTTGGCGAGATCCATGGCAGCAGCTGTGTTGCAATTGCGCTTGCAATTGTTTGTCTGGTGTTTGTTGCGGGCTTACAGCGTGAACTGTAGGATCGCTGTAACACAAAGTCCGTGACACGCAATGAGCAATAGTGCTTTGACTGTTGATATTGACGATGCTCGGACCTTGAGCAGGCTTCAATGACCAAGCTCGTGCGTATCTCTTCAATAGTACAGATGTTGTAAAAGCTTTGAAGATGGCAAGACGAGGCGGCCGTGAGGAGGTTCGGCACTTTAGCTCGGTCCGCGCCGATGTCAATGCCTGCCAGTCTGCCAGTGCCAGGAACGCCAGATTCTTCCGCCGAGATGGAAATCCTCAAATTCCGCGGCCGAAGAGAGGCCGACCGATAAAACCCGTGGGATGGCGAGAATAAGCATAGAGAGAGAGAAAGAGTCTACGAGTGCAGCATATTGATGGGATCCTCGCTGAGATCAGATGGCAAGGGCGGCGGGTGTACGAGGGAATCCAGCAATCGGGTCACCTCATGGCTACGCACCATCTTGCCTTTGTCCTTGTCCTTGTCCTCGTCCTTGCCCGCGTCTGAAGCACAGGGCGAACTCGGCGGCAGCAGACTTGGCGCTGCAGTCGGCGGCGGCGACGAAAGAGGCGAGGTGAAGGGCGCAACATGAGACGGCTTGGGACTCTGTGTCGCTGGAATCGTCTCGTCCAAGACACTGCCTTCCAACAAGAAACTCATGGCCTCCTTGACGTCTGGTGCGGCAGAGCTGGGCGGCACCGCCTCAGATACCTTCTCCTGTGCATGGCTTGGTGAATCAGGCACTGCCTCGTCTCGTACCGGTGCCGTCGTCTCCATCAACAACGAACCCTCCTCTGCTTCCTCCTGCGCGGGCTTGACGTGCCCTTGATCCACCTCGGCCTGTGCCTGTTGCTCGGCAGCCTGCAACGTCTGCCATGACTCGGACCTGCCTAAAATCTCATCCACCATATCCATCCGCCGTGTCGCCATCTTGTTAATCTCCCATAGTGCATCACGTGTCGCTTCCGCCTGCTTGAGACTGGCCTCGCTGCGATACGAGATGCGTGGCAAGAGATCGTTGAGAACATCATCCGGCCTGCTCAGCATCTTTTCAGCATAGTGGATCAAAAAGAGGCCGCAGTCTGAGAAATTGTCTTGACCGGGTACGGCGGCGAGACAGGAATGGAACTGTTCAGCATTCAGTTGTTTGCCTAATCGCGTCTCGGCTTCAGCAACGAGGTAGTCTTTGATGGTGGCATAGACCTTGTTGTGACGGTTACGGAGCGAGTCGAGAATCAAAATGACAGGCTCGTCAGTCGGTAAATGTTTGCCAGGTTTCAAGAAGCGCGGCGTCGTTGCCTTTTTCTTTTTCGGCGAGGCTTTAGACTTGCGCGTCGGCGGCGTTGCCTGGATGTCTTGGATGTGTAGATCGGCAAGCGCGGCCGAGGCCTTGTCACGCGAAGACATCTTGTCGAGCTGCTCGTTGCGTAATTGCCGCGTGAAAGCCGACAGGACGGGCGATTTCGGCGCCGTTGGCTCAGTCTCTTCTTTTGCAGTCTCCTTGGGCTCGTTCTCGAAATCAAAAATCGACCCAATCGGGTGGGCGTCCGCTTTGGGTGTCGAGGTGGACAGGTGGACGGCGTCTTGACTGTTGAGATCGAGCTCGTCGTCTGTAATCTCGGTGACATCCGGCTCCTCGGGCCCTTCTTCTTCAATATACGTCTTTTGCGTTCGCGTTTCCGTCCATTCGCCAAAGACGCACTTGTCGAGATTGGCAATGACAATGAGATACCAATGCAACGATTCGTTGACGGGAATAACGACATACTTTTTCGAAAAGAGATCGACATTGGCTTTGCGCGTCCATTTTTCAACCGCCTTGTGACCCGACACAGCATCACCCTTGTGCTTTTGCGTCAATTTTTTGTAGAAAAAAGTGTTGAAAAGGTAGGACTCTTTGCGTCGTTCTTCAGGCAAATGATCAAAGTTGTAGCGCAGGTAATAGTCGATGAGCGAATCGTTGAGGAATTCACCAGGTTTGAGCCGCTCCACATCCTCTGGATAGAGTGACACCGAGCTCGCCGCTTTGTGTGGATAGACAAGCACCGGCTCAGACGATTGAGCGAGTTCCTTGAGTCGCGCCCGTTGACGCGTCTCGCGCATACTTGGCACAGAAACAGTCGGCTTGGGTGTCGGCTTTGAATCAAGGTCTGAAAACGGCTGACTGGCATCGCGTCGACTTCCGGGAACGATGGCGACGGCACCACGTACGGAGCGGCGCGGTCGATTTGCGGGTGTTTCTTTTGCAAACAGGTCGAGCTCGACCGTGCCGCGTCGACTTCCAAAGTAGGCGCTCGTTTGCGGTGCTTGCGGACTCGCATCGCGTTGCACCGTTTCTCGGGTCTTGTTTGCAGAAGCAGTCGAACGGGATGCTTTTGGACTCGCGTCGAGTTCAATAGGACAGGAAGCATTTTGCTTGGGCAAGGTGGTGTCGAGTTTACTGAGTAAGAGCCCAAGGAGATGACTCGGCTTCTTATTGCGCACCTCCACCACGAAACGCACCATTCTCTGATTGTCCGACTCGTCCTTTAGATAGAACTTGACGGTGTGCGTACCCTCGAAGTCATACTGCACTTTGGAACATTGCACCTCAACGAAATTGAGTCTTGTGTCGTGGCGCCATTTGATGACTTGATTGGCTGGAATGGAGCGGACAACGCCGGGTTGTGCTGCACCTGGCTCATAGGAGAATTGGTCGTCGCGAATCACCAAGGTGCAATTGGCTTGCTGCATGGTGCTTGTGGCTTGATAGCCATTCGACAGGAGACGCAAACGGACAATAGATGATGACTTGCTGGCGTACTTGGTTGCCTCGGGCCGTGGCGGCGGCATCTTGACGACCGGTTGCTTCACAGTGCGTTGCTTGTCGGCGAGAAAGGAACTGAGTTCATGGTCTGAATCGCTGCTGATGGCGTCGGCGATGGGCATATCCTCGAGCGACATGGCAGAAGCGACATTTTGACCTTGTCGTCGCCGTGACACCGTCTGCTGCAATGACGATGGCTTCCTGAATGAATCAGAGCCAGCTTCGTCGTCTGAGCCGACATGAATCGGTTGAGCCATCCCTGCGCTGGCGGTACCGGTCGATTGCGTGCGTTGCCGTTTGGCAGGCGGCGGTATGTCTGCCTCGGGCGAGACGCTCAAGTACTGTCGTCCTGCCGGGGCCGCAATGATCGGCCGTTCATCATCCGAGGGGATCTCTGCAATCTTGATGCGCCTTGCACGTCCAGCGGACTCCGACCGATCCTGCGCTTGCGCTTGCGCGTGCTGCGACAGCTGCGACGCGCGTTGCGTGCCATGCGGCTTTGTCCGACGCTGTAATCGGTCCTCTGCCTGTCTTCCAGCAGCCTCTGCCGCACCCGGCGCACGAAAGGGGCTTCGGGCGGCGGCGCTGCCTCCTCGACCCGCGTACCCGCGGCCCGTCTTGTTATCATGCGTCAAGGGCGACAAGCGGGACCCGAACTGCTGATTTGCGTTATAGGTGCGTCTCGGAAGACCAGGTGACTGTGTCTCGGTTAGCTAAGGGGTTCTTGAGGCTAGGCGATCGAAGCAAGGCGCGTGACTTACCGGTCCGAGATCGGCCCTGTTGCTGCCTGGAACGATTGGGAACGGCATGGTGGGTTTGTTAGACATGCATTCCGTTTGGTCTTGGCCTGCTGTCTATCTGAGCTTCTTCTTTGTCTTGATAGCTATGAAATCTTGATGAGCTCTTTCGAAAGCAAGGGCAAAGCAAGGATTGTAGAGTTGAAGGTTTGCTGGTCGTTGTCTCGTCGCGTCTTTGGAAAGGAAGACAACACAGCAACTGAAACTACTGTACTTGTGAGCCAGGCAACTTGTCAACTAGTCCACGAACAAGTGAAGGAAGAAGCTTACATAGACTAAGAGATGCTCGTGACGATCTATAGCTTGTTGGCTGCAGTCCTGCTCTATGCAGGAAACGCAGCAGCATCACTCATCACCTACCGCGTCAAGTCAAGCGAGAACGCCTGCTTCTACACCAACATTGACAAGGTTGGCGAAAAGATTGCCTTTTACTTTGCGGTATGTCTCTTATTCTCATCCTGATGGATGCTATGCTATGCCCATGAGTCTAAACTAATAACAGGTCCAAGCCGGCGGAGATTTTGATATCGACTACTATGTCCGATCACCCTCCTTCCAGCTCATCTTGGAAGGCTCACGCGAGCGACAGGGTGATTTCGCCTTTACCGCAACCGAGACGGGTGAATACACCTTTTGCTTCAACAACAACATGTCCACCGTCACCGACAAGATTGTCGATTTCGAAATCACGGTGGAAAACGAGCCGCGCTCGCAGTTGCCCGTCAAGCAAGGCTTACCGGATGAAGCCACGTCAGGCTTGGAAGACTCGGTCCTCAAAGTCTCCTCGCAAGTCTCACAACTCTCGCGAACGCAGAAATACTTTCGCACCCGCGAGCATCGCAACATGGCCACCGTGCAATCGACTGAAGGTCGCATCTTTTGGTTTGCCTTGCTCGAATCCGGTGCCATGGTGACCATGTCGGCATTGCAGGTGTTTATCGTGCGCACCTTCTTTTCGCGTCGCAACAGTGCCAAGGTCTAGTCTGCCCCGTAGAGCCATAGCATTCACGTTCCTTGTTACGTCAAGCGTTGTTGGACATGAGTCGTGAAGCCACTTTGGCCAAGGATGCACCTTCAGCGCCTGTCAACGCACCGCTACTCGCCCATCGAATCTTGCCATCGATATCCAAAAGATAGCTGTAGCCGACATAGGCATTCACAACGCCGATATACTGCAATGAACGCGCATACCCACTGTCCATAATCAAGTACCGCGCCTGTTGTGCTTCCGGCGTCGCTTGTTGTAATCGGCCACGAAAGGCATTGAGTAAAGCATGTTTGAGCAAGTTGGTTTGCATATTCAAATCAATGGTTGCCAAGTTCGAGCCTTCCTGAATGAGACCACGAACATGCTCTTCGCCGCTCGTTGCAGAGTAGCAACGCACTAAGAAGGCTTTGGCACCAGCTTCACGCGCTGCCTCAAGCACCGTCCGCAGCTCCACCTCTTTGCCATCGCTCAAGCGTGTTCCTGCCACATTCGGAAAGTACAAGGCCTTATCCTTTCGAAAGAGTAGAGAAGGTGCCGTCCACTGTTTACCCCCTGCATGACGCATGGCATGGAAATCACGCCAATAAGAACCACCTTCTTCAGCTAAAATCTGTTTATGCTGCCCAGGTGTCGTCAAGAGCGTCTTGGTACGTTGCCAAAACGTCGGCAGCGGCGGTAAAGGTCGCATGGGCATCGGAAAGCCAAGAGGCCGGTCGAGAGATGGAGGCGCGGCGTCGGCATCGTTCTTGGTAGGCGTGGAAGGCGTTGCAAGCGGCTTCGGTCGCGGACTGGTCGAGGGTAGCGTGCTTTGCGGTCGGGCAAGACGAAGCAAAGAAACAGCAAGATGCCTCGATGCTGGCCGATGAAGGAGAGAGCAAAGGCCAGCCTGTGTACCTGTTAATCTCGACATGGCCCGACGGTGTCGTCGTTATCCGGCGCCAACTTTTTGATTGTCGGTGCGTGACCCGAGTCAACTCACACTTTCCCAGGATGACTTGTCTCACCTCGCAAGACCATCCCATGTCGCAATCTATAGCTGAAGAAAGGCAATCTGCGAAATGGTGATCGGAATAATGTCACCGCTGCTGTCATTCATCACTGTATTGTCATGGTATCCATGCCGAACCTGGCCATATGCAGCTGCTGGAGCTATTCTCCTGTCGCCCTTACTGTGCTCGTCTACATCGCACGCGTTTCACTCTATGGAAAGCTTTGCATCCAAGATGTTATGAGATGCGACGGAAATACACGAAATTAGAAGATTAGGCAAATTGGCAACGTCTTTGCACGTAGAACCAGTTCATTGAACAAGGTTTCGAGGCTGGTGGCACTGCATTCGTCCTTTACCATTAATACTCAGACGGGGCTACTGAATCATAAAGGCCACTGCACCGGATCAAATTGAAACACTGTCTGTTCTTGCGTTTCGTCTGCTTGTAAATTGACAGCATCTGCGAGAGGACTCTGAACATTTTGAGGATAGCTGCTCGTCACTGTGGCTGTGGCTGACGGATCCCAATCATCACGCAAGATCGCATCAAGATCAAGTGGCTCTGGGTCGGTAAAATAGCGTGATACAGCATCATCCAGATCCGGCAAGGACAATGATGAGCTCTGCCAGTCTGTTGAATGATCGTCCATTTTACGCTTCCCGCGACGATCATGCACAGCTGAAGCTTCGGAATGAATCTTTGCAGAAGCTTCAGCACTCCCCTCGCTTGACAACATTACAAAACTGTCAATGTTGCGACCAGTCGCACCGTCAAACTCCAGTGTCTCCGATGTCACAGCCAAATTCACAGGGTCGATAAATTGTTGATATGGCTGGGAGAGCTCATCGGCAAAGGATACAGACAAAAGACTGACGTCTGTTTGACCGCTCGTTGTTTGAGCTGTCGTGGCGCGTGTCAGAATTTCTAGAGAGTCTTCATGGTGACTCGGCGGAGATCGAGTGCGAGGCTGTCCATGCATTTGAAACGGGCTTACAATGGGCTTTGATAAGTCTTGTGATGGTTCCATATATCTAGACGCCTTACCCCTAGTAGCTTGTCGGACTTGTGCGATTTCGTGACTTTGTGCATACTGATTGCCAAACATGCGCGAATCCAAGTTGTACAGGGATTCCAGGTCGAAACGAGATGCCGTGGCAAGACTAGCATCATAGTTGTAGTCATGCGCGTAATCTGTTGTCGCGGCTCCTCCAATTTGCAGTGAAGGAACCTCGTAAGTCGTCACTGACCGAATTTGTAGAGGCACCAACGAGGCCGCCTGCATAGCATCGCGAAATTCTGCTTCCGAGACACACTCCTTGAGTTTCTCTTTGAGTGATACGTAGCTGCTCGGACAGGGACACATAATTGAGGTGTCACGCCGTTGCTTCTTCGAATTCTTGACTTTCTGGTCGAACTTCTTGTTCAGAAAGCCATCGGTACAAAACCAGAGGCCAATAGACGGATCCATCAATTTCAGTTTCTCACCTAATCGTTCGCAGATATCGAAGCTTTCGCATTTTATATTTGAGCGCTCGTTCTCTGGAATCGAGTTTCCGTTCATAGTCTGTGGAAGAATGTTTCTCACCACTTGTAGATACAGAATACGCCTGCAAATACAATAGGACTCAGATTTTTGATTCAATCCGCACTCAGCTTGGTCTTGTGTTTCAGCTGCTCGCCGGAAGCCTTTCTGGGCGTGCTGCTTCATCAAAGCATATCTGTCAGTTTCGTCACTTGGCCAAGCTGCAGCAAAATCGGGTTTCTCGTTTGTCAACCAAACATCTGCGTTGACAAGACAGTAGAGTCGACGTGCAAGACATCTATCTATCCAGAATCTCAAAGGATTGCTGGAATACTGACGCTCGTCCACCATCAGATTTGGCCCCTGGAAACCGTTCAAGAGATACACTGCTAACTTGATCCCCCTCTCTTTGCAGACACTCGAACAATCTGTCGTGGGTAGAAGGGGGAACGAGAGCAACTCTAGGCCGATGGTCTTAAACGATGGTTCCTCTTCACCCTCTGCGCATGTTTCAGTTTGCATATGAAGAACAAGAAGAATAATAATATTCAGTAGCATGTTTGTGGAAATAGGTAGCGGTAAGTAGAGCTTTGGAGACTCGGTTCAAATTGTGCGAGCAGCTTCAGCAGAATCGAAAATAATACACCGCGATGGCTTTCCCGTCTGTGGCGGCAAAGGTTGGAGTCGATCTTTGAGAGCAGCTTCACCGCGACGTCATCGTCCAGAGAATTGAAATCACTTGAGGGTGAAGAGTATGCAAGAAGGTCGAGATCAAGTCAAACAAGACGAAATTTCTTCCAGCGGAGGATAGTCAGAGCTCCTCAGCTGTAGTTTGGGCACGCGATCACTTGATGCACGACTTTTGATTTTGCAACACCACACTGAAGATAACTAAAACTAACCGCAACGCAATCAGTTGAATAAGGGTCCATCCGCGATGAAGATAGAAATCGCTCGCTGATCGCTAGGCTGAACTCTTTCTGGGAAGGCTTCTGAGCAGGTCGCTCACTCGCTCGATCTGTCCGCTTTTTGGCTCTAGAAGGCTGTTCCATCTTCGACGTGGTTGCTGCGCCAAGCACATCTCGTCACACTGCGTTTTGAAACTGTTTCCTGCCCTTTCAGCTTTGGTGGCTGACTGTTCAACACAACATAATCATGGCTTGGCGTGTCTACATGGCATTCGAAATTGCCTTTGACTTGGTCTTCTTTTCTGCAAGCGCTCCAGCTTGAATTCTACTCATGACTCTCTTCGTAGCATCGTTATGACGCTTTTGCTGGTTCGATAATTCATTACCGGATATATTCCATGGCCAAGTATCAGCTCCTTCTAAGCACTTTCAGTGAGCTCATCTCACACCTGAAAGTCCGTTGCATTGCTGAACCCAAGCTTTTCATTGGTCACACTGGAGCTGGCTTTCCTTGTCGTTGCTTCGATCGCCTCCACACGGCGTCTTGTACGCAACACAACTCATTACATAGCATTGGTGAAGGATGACTGATATGGGCCGACTAATTCGATTGAATTATCAGGCAACGATCAAGCTTGCTGTTTCGGTCTATCAGATTAGGCCCAAAGGCGAAGACTAGACCCCAGAACTAGCAAATTATTATCCGAACTCAGCATGGAATCAAGGACATCAGCATATTTTTGAACTGAAATAAACACACGTAGGCCACTACGCCTTCAAGCGTGGAAGCACGTTAATTTTCCCCGGTTTATCAACCTACAGAGGCCACCGCACTTGTTCAGGTGGAACGCTTCTCTGTCTTTGCCTTTGATCAGGATTGGCAGCTGCAGCAGCTGTGAGCGGACCGTTAATGTTTCGATGCTCGCCGACGGTTACTTCAAAGGATGGACCACAGCCTTCGCGCAAAATTGTATCCATATCTATATGTTCCGTGTCAGCCAAAAAGCGAGACACATCTTCATCTAAATAGAATGATGAAGATGATCCAGCTTCAGTGTGCCAGTTTCCCGAGAATTCGTCTATTTTACGTTTGTTGCGACGATCGCATGTTACCTGCGTTGCTTCTCCGAATTGAGCTGAGTTTTCAGAATAAGCATCACCTACGGCTATAGGTCTCATTCTGTCGTTTGAAGAGTACGATAGAAGAAAACTGTCAAGATTTGGCTCGGGAGCTGGATTTGCAGCCTCAGTAGCTGAAACTGCAGCGAGATCCACTGGATTATAGAACTGTTGATGTACAGATAGTTGTTGATCTAGGAGCGTCTCATCCAGCTGAACATTTTTCTTGTTGACTGCCTGTCATATCAGACACGGGTTCGAGACTTTCAAGATAGCTTTCGTGCTGATGGAATACATGAAACGGGTGCTGATGGAATACATGGAACGGATGAAGTTGTCCTGCCGGAAAGGCTGGTGCAGCTGCCGGAAAATTTTGGAAATACCGCATACACATTGATGCATCGGCTGCAATACTTGTACCAGGCTGCATAGTTCCAAGCGACGGATCTATGTTTCGGTCGTTGATTGCGCACCAATGTAACTCATCAAGAGACGGCCTCGGAAAAGCGAAATTTTCGACATTGACATCCCAATCGTACTCAATTGACTGACTTTTGAATGGTTCGGCTGTCTGTAGTAAGCGCGGAACTTGGTAAGTTTTGACAGAATGAATTTGTAATGGGGTCATAGAGGCGGCCTCCATTGCGTCACGGAATTCTTCTTCCGAGACACATGGAACGAATTTCTCTCCGAATGCTTGTTTTTTGGCGGAACAAGGGCACATCCTGGGTATGGCACGAGAATTTCCTCGCCGTTCAAGATTGAACTGTTTGTTCAAGAGGCCATCGTTACAAAACCAGCGCCCCGTTGCTGGGTCCCAAAGCCTTAGACGTGAATCGAGTCGACTGCAGATGGGCGTTGCATTGCATTCAAGAGATTCACTTGGACGTTCCATTTTGGATGCCCCCCCGGTTCTGTAACTGTAGTGTTTGTTGCGCACGATCTGCAGGTACAGGATACGCCGGCATATACACTTTGACAGAAATGGTTTATTTGAGCCACATTGCGGCTCATTTCCTGGTATAGAAGCCGGTCGCTTAGAGCACGTCCTGGCATGCTCCTTCAGCTTATTCCAAGCCGTCTCTGGATCACTTTCCGGCATGACCGACAGGTCATCATCTGTCAACCAAATGTCCGCATTGACAATGCAAAAGACCCGGTGAGCAAGACATTCATCAATCCAGAACTTCAGGACATCTTGGTTGTACGGAGTCACATTCTCAAGCAAGTTTGGACCCTGGAAGCCAGTATGCAAGAAATTGATCAATGCTTTAGACCTCTCTTCACACAGATTTTGACAGTTGTTGGTGGCAAGAAGTGGAAAAGATAGGAGCTCCAAAACAATGGATTGATACACAGGCGACCCCTTCTCGCTATCGCTTGCAAGTGTATTTGCAGTTTTGGTGGAGGAAGCCCTCTGCGGGACGATCAATAACGGCAGCAAAAACAGAAATGCTAGTCCCTTGGCTGTTGCCGGCCGCAGGAGCATGTGCAGCTAGAAGGATCCGGATTGACTCGAGGCTGTCTTCACAATTTTATCGTCGTAGGGATGAAGTTTACAATGATTGACTGCGCCGATGATTTGCTACTTTTGAGTGGCCAAGCCTGGGGCGTGTGCGGATCTAGAATTTTACTTTTACGTCGTGTCGCGAAATTGCGTAAGAGTCTCCCCCGGCGCGCGCACAGAACCACCCGACGCACACTTTTCGAAAACGCAACACCACACTTCAACCAGCCAAATCTCAATCGATATCAAGAAGTAGATATTCATACTTGGCTAAGATAGTGATAGATATACGAAGTATAGATAGGTCTGATTCAAGAGCGTTTACTGACGGGTGGCACGCTCACGCGGCCTGAGCGCGTCTTGACCCCAGGAACGGGCCCGACTCTCGATGAAGCAGCCAAGACAGCCACATCCTCAGTCAAAGCTTTCTGAGGCTCGGATTCTACTTTCCTGGTCCTGATCCTTGATTTGGCAGCAAAAGCAATAATTTGACGGGCTTGTCTGGCAGCTCGGACAGCCTGCAACTTAGCCTTTTTTTCTGCTGCCGCAGCTTCACGAGCCAAATTCACCGCAGTCCGTGTATCACGCTTTTGCTGGGCTAAAACCTCCTTGTTTGCCTTGTTCTGAGCAATGGCTTCCTTTCGAGCCTTTTTTGAAGCGTCCTGGTCTTTTACTTCCTGCTCCCTTCGTGATTGAAGCTCTCTTGCTCGCGTCACCTTTGTTGGCGTCATGAATAGAGCAGCTGTCTGTCCTTCTGACCTCAGCTGCTCCAGGACCTTGGGCTTTCTTGTCTTCAAACGTTTCTCTCGCTTCAGCGAGTCTTTCACTTGTTCATTTTCGAACCTGATCATTTTCAAGCCGCGCAGTTGCCTCGGCATAGCGCGCAGCCAAGTAGTTGGGACCTTTTCGAGTTTTTGGGTCGGCATTTGAAGAAGCTCGAGCCATGTAATTGCGAATCTTCGTAGGCTTGGACAAGGAGCTTAGACCCGTAGGTGATCTCAGTTGGCTGAGTTGCTGGCTACTTTG
>QXDR01000026.1:0-24748 GCA_003717165.1 Protomyces inundatus | reverse complement strand
GTGGCTGCCAGCGTCTCACGCTTCGAAGCGCTGCACCCGCATTCGAACTGTGGGGCCACCGCTGGCCAAGCAATTGCAGCGAGCAAGTGCTGTGCCAGCGTACTAGCAACGTTAGACCAGCAGCCATGTCGTAGTGCCAACGATGAAATTCTAAGCAGTAAAGTTCGTGCGTTGAACAGCAGTAGGGACTACGCTGGGATACCGTCCCGAAAAATCATAATTTTTTCGTACGGGTATTAAAGCCCATTCGCCGGGCCCATCTGACAACAGCGCAAATGAACCTCTCACGCGCGGCGCGTCGCGAGCCCAAATCGACGACAAAGCAACTTGTGCTTGTCCCTTTGTGCCATCGGGAGACTCTAGGCCCGAAGAGCGAGACATTCGGCCAAACATAAGCTTAGACGGCACCGCTGCTTGAAGCGTTCTTCTGCTGTCAAAAATCTCTGTGTTAGTGCCAGAATGGTCCAGCTAGACGACTTACCTGCAGAGCTGGTCGTGCGCATAGCAAAGTCGCTATTGCATCTCTCCTCTGGTGAGCCGAGACCTGCCGGTAGAATTCCTGATCTTTATCAGTTTGCTTTGGTAAACAAGCAGATCCATTATTATATCACACATGACTGGTTACTCTCAAAATGGAAATTTGGAAATCGATGGATCTACAACTACACTGGCCTGTATGCGCGCACTACTGATATCTTGAGAGTACAGGGATCCTTCTTTCCGGGCACAGAAGATCAAGCTAAGCAAGACCGTCGAGACATTTTTGCGCCGATTGCAGCGCGCCACAAGCTAGACCAGGAAGCCCGCTCACGTTTACGAGACACATTTTACCTAAACGGTGGCAACCTTGGCAACCTGTTGACTATCGCCGAGTTCGGCGTCAATATTGTTGATCTCCTGTTCAACATACGAGGCAAAGCTCTGCGGCTGGGTGACAGGGAGATTCCTTACGCATGCGATTCTATTTTGAAACGCATCAGTTGTGCGCGTGGAGAGGAAATCCTCAGATCGATATATTCTCATCAAAGCAAAACAAACCTGGCAGAATTTGATTCTCAGACTGCCCTGCGCATCATGTATGCTGTGTCTGCGTGCTACGACTGTTCTGGCTTGACGGTCGACGTTACTCAGTTTTTGGGAGATGTGATGGAAGATATTCTATCATCGAAGCCCCGCCATTGTCGGTCGAGTAGGGCAGAAGATTCGTGCACCTGCGTTCGCTCAACAACAGATGTGTTTGATGACATTATGCATGCTCTCGATAAGAAGGGCTTGACTGGAGTTCGGAATGAGGACTCATTCCAAATTGAAAACATGTTTTCCTTAAACGCTTACTCTCGCAAAAAGCCTGTCTCACTCTTGAGCTTGTGCACCATCTTTTGCGCTTTTGCTGAGTTCTTTCATCTGCCATGCAGTGTCAGCATGCTTCCGTCGGGCCCGGTCATCAAAACTCCTTGCACCATTGAGGAAACGGATGAGCCGGTCTACTTTGTCCCCGACCTTGAGCCAGGAGACCGAATAAAACCCGAAAGCTTCCTGCTTGACATGATTATGCAAGATGATCCAGTGATTGAGCAGGAGGCCATCAAGATGATCAAGCCGGTGACCCTGGATAACTTTGCCGCCGCATTCGCTTGGGATGTACTCAACGTCAGAGGCAGCTCTCAAGCGATCATGAAAGATTCGGCAGGTTGCAGGGGCTCCTTGACGGCATTGAAAGTCTTGCACCTGAGTGGCAAAAAGATACCGCTCGCTATCAAAGACTTTGCAACCCTCTTGACCAGAGGTGATGAAATGGGCGTTCAGACTTGGCGAAAAGAGCTCGGCAAGATTGCTCAGCTCGGCGGATCCTCACACCTGCAACTGCAGGAAGCTGAGGACATCATGTCAAACTTCTGGGAGGCGGTCAATCAGCCGATCGAGAAGCCATTTCGTGCCGTGCCAGATCGGGTCATACGTTTCAGCCACGGAGCTATCGTCCGACACAAGAAGCACGGCTACCTTGGTATCATCTACGGCTTTGAAGATACATGCAAGCGCCCGCAAGAATGGCAAGAGAAGATGCGCGTGAACAAGCTTCGCGGTGGTGGTGCAGATCAGCCATTCTACTTGCTGATGTGCCCAACTTTCCGGTGGGTCGCCGAGGTCAATTTGGAAGCCGTGAGCTGCTCTGCTTGTGCCGACCGACAGGCTTCTCCAGCGTGCGCAAAACCGACAATGTCCCGTGAGCTCGAGCAGTTCATACGTGACCTCGAGACGCCCGCGCTTGGCACTGATTTCAGGGCCAGAAAGAATGGAGGCGCATGCGGATTTTTGCCGAGTCGTCTGCAATTGACGTTCTATCCGGCTAGCATTTGGCCACCGCATGCAAATGCCTGTGTCACTACCGCCGACGATATCTCAGCTATTGATGATGCCATCTTTGGCTAGTGATCAGCACTGTTCGATTGTCGCGTCGTGAGTCAGTCCATATGTTTCCCGTTGCATTCATGTGAAGCTGACTGGAGTTTCATTCAAGACTCGTTCTTCGTACATCCTTGTCCTTGCGCCTTCCTCGACGAAAGCTACAGTGACTCGATAAATGGCTACACAAGTGATTGATTCGTGAATTAGATCATCTGCTCGAAGATACGGTCAGCACACTATCCATGCCTACATGTACCTACACACCGATGTTTACGGCCCATCTGGTTGACGCGTCCAAAATTCTCACGCGCGGCGCGTCGCAAGTTGCAAGTCGACGACGCGACCTGTGCGTGTCTTCTTGCGCCGTCATCTGCAGTAGGCCCGCAGGCTCCAGACGTTCGAGCCAGGCTTAGCTGGCACTGCTTTCAGAGAAAATTTGCAGCTGTCAGCTCTTTCGCTGGCGTCAGTATGGTCAAGCTAGACGACTTGCCTGCAGAACTCATCGAGCGCATATCAAGATGGCTCCTAGTTCTCTCATCTGATCAACCTAGAGTTTCCGGCAAAGTGCCTGATCTCTATCAGTTTGCTATGGTGAATAAAGTAATCTGCCATCACATTACCCATGACTTGGCACTCTCCAAGTGGAAATTTGCAGATCGATGGATCTACAACCACACAGGCCTATATGCGCGCACCTCTGATATCATGTGGACAAGCGCATTTTTTTTCCCGGGTACAGAAGCTCAAGCTGAACGAGATTGTCGAGACATTTTTGCGCCGATTGCGTCGCGCCACAAGCTAGACCAGGAAGCCCGCTCATGCTTGCGAAAGTTATGTTATAAGAACGGCGGAAGTCTCAGCACCTTGTCCAAAATCGCCGAATTTGGCGTCAACATTGTTGATCTTCTGTTTAGCATTCGAAGTAAAGCTCTGCGGCTGGATGACAGGGAGATACCTTATGCGTGCGACACGCTCTTGAAGCGCATCAGTTGCGCGCGAGGTGAAGAGATCCTCAGATCCATTTTCTCTCAACAAAGCGAATCAGACCTGACTCAATTCGATCCTGAGGCTGCATTAAACATCTTGTATGCTATATCTGCTTGCTACGATTGTTCTGGCTTGACTGTCAACGTCGCCCAGCTCATCGCAGATGCTGCGAACTATGTGGTGACGGCGACGGCTGCAGGGTCTCACGAAGAGGAGTGTCGATCTAACGGGGCAGAAGTACCATGCACTTGCGTTCATGCACAGATAGATGTGTTCGATCACATCATGCTTGCACTTGATAAGCAAGGTCTGACAGGCTCTCAGGATGAGGACCGTTTCGATCTCGAAGACATGATTGCATTGAACGCCCACTATCGGAAGAAGCCAGTCTCACTCTTGAGCTTGTGCATCATCTTCTGCGCCGTTGCTGACCGTTTTGATCTACCGTGCAAAGTTATTATGCTTCCATCGGGCCCGGTGATCAATGTCCCTTGTGTCAATGCGGAAACAGGGGAACCAGGCTACTACGTCCCCGATCTGGAGCCAAGAGACCGAATGAAGCCCGAAGGCTTTCTGCTCGACATGATTCAGCAAGACCCGTCATTGACACGGCAAGAGGCCTTCGAAATGATCAAACCAATGTCCCTGGGCGACATTGCCAGTCAGTTCGCGTGGGATATTCTCGAGGCCACAAGTGGAACTCCAACGCTGATAAATAAAACTGTCAGCCGCAGGATCACCTTGACAGCGTTGAAAGTATTGCACCTGAGTGGGCAAGAATCGCCTTTTTCCATCATGGAATTCGCGAGGTTTCTGACCAGAGGTGATGACCTGGGCGTTTCAACTTGGCGAAAGGAGCTCGGCAAGATGGCTCAGCGCAGCGGGTTTTCACAGTCGCAGTCGCAGGAAGCAGAGACGCTTTGGTCCAAATTTTGCGAGGCGGAAGACGAGCCAATCGATATTCCTGCACGCACCGTCCCGGACCGCGCCATACGTTTCAGCCATGGATCTATCGTCCGACACAAAAAGCACAACTATCTTTGTGTTGTTTATGGATTTGACGATACATGTAAGCGCCCACAAGAATGGCAAGAGAAGATGCGCGTGCACAAGCTTCGTGGTGGTGGTGCAGATCAGCCATTCTACTTGGTGATGTGCCCAACTTTCCGATGGGTCGCCGAAGTCAATTTGGAAGCTGTGAGCTGCTCTGCTTGTGCCGACCGACAGGCTGCTCCAGCTAACGGAAAACCGGCAGTGTCCCCTGAGGTCGAGCATTTCATGCAGGAAATCGAGAGGCCCACGCTTGGTACCGTGTTTCGGTGCAGAAAAAATGGAGGTGCCTGTGGGTTCTTGCCGAGCCGACAGCAATCGGCGATCTATCCGGCTAGCGTTTGGCCACCGCATGCGAATGCATGTGTGACTACCGACGACGATGTCTCGGCGATTGATGATGCTATCTTTGACTAGTGACTAGCACAATTTATATTTAAGAGGCGCAAACCTTGGCAGGGCATCATTTGGACCCTTCCCCTCGCACACCCTTGTTTTCTCCTCACTCAAAAGCAAGCTACAGTACTGAGTAGAAGAGATGTAGCAGGCATTTGCACATCTTGGTTTGACTGCTTCTGTTATCGAAGTTTGCAAACGAGCCGCTGGTGTAGCTTCTTGGTTTGCAGCCGAAGTTGAGTTCAGGTAGGCCGACCATCTGGTGACTCGGTCCCGTGAATTGTCCCTCCAGTAATTGTCCCTCCGCAGGACAAATACGCAAAATTTTGTCCTTCCGATGGACAAACACCTTCGTAATTGTCCCTCCATCAAATCGCAACATTTCTTTCTTTTAGAGGGCCGCTGACCATGGCACCTGGAATAGCTTTCGTATAAGCGACTCTGCACTGCGTTAATGGAGTCGCTCAGCGGCTCAGCATGCTCAAGAAGCTTTTGCGGTCTTCAGATAAGCTATTCTTGTCTTCTATGAATGCCATCATTCTACCCGCGTACATGTAAAGAAAGTGTCTCGTAAAAGCTGTCGATGACACTGCTCAGCTGCTCCTTCCGGTACTTCGACACTTTGCCAGTATCTTCAGCAGTCATGGCGGCGCGCTTGAAGTGCTGGGGATTTTGCAGTCACTGTCGCTACTCAGCTGGCGACAAGAGGTCCGGAAGCGGAGAATCAGTATATCTCTCGAGCTGTACAAGTAGTGCAGGCCAATCTTTGGATCAGCAGCCTAGCAGCATTGAGCATCCTGTGACACATGGCGATTGTCTCGATTAGCTTCGAAACGCGTAGTGGAAGCTTGCGCAATTGCTGACTGTCAATGGTCCCAGTCCTAGCCTCGGCAAGGTCGATGCCCTGAGCATGATCCATTCAAGACAACATCAGCTGCTCAACGCGAAAGTGGCGATGTCTTCACCGTACACTGTGGTGCACAAGCGTCGCCCAGTAGAAGGAACAGACAAGAGGCCCGGCATCGCTTACGAGAAGCTTGCGACGCACAAATTGGCATGGACAGACGCTTGTGCAACGGCTTTCCAACGGTTGAAGGATGTGTTGAGTTCAACGGATGTCTTGACGACGCCCGATTTCGCTCGACCTTCCGTACTGTACTGCGACGCATCGTATCACGGGTTTGGTGTTGCTTTGCATCAGCTGCGTCCTGGTGGATCAAGTCGCAAGGATGAACGCCCAGTCCTGTGCTTGTCACGCACTTTAACCGAGCACGAGAGGAATTATGCACCGACGGAGCTCGAGGCCGGCTGTATCACTTGGGTCTTCTCTTAGTTGTCTCACTATTTGAACGGCTCGGATGTCGACATAATCACCGATCATGCCGCCTTACAGTGGCTCTTGAGACTCAAAGCAGACCCTCCACAAAACGGCAAGCTGTTGCGATGGTCGATGATGCTCAACGAATACCGCGACCGCCTGACGATTACACACCAACCCGGCGTTTATCATGGAAATGTTTACGGTCTGTCTCGACTGATTGCTTCGCAGCCTGTGGCAGGTGTGACATGTGTTGCTTCCGTGGCTACTTTGGCTGAGTCAGACGCGCAGTGGCAGGCCCTGTTTGAAGCAGATGTACACCTGCGCGGCATATACAAGAGCCTGTTGGCCAATCGTGATGGAATCGTTGATGCGGCCTGTGGTAAGTAGATCTTTGAGCGCCTCACCGGAAAGCTGTTTGTGCGCCTTGGTGACAATCCTGTGTGGGTACCAGCTCTGTCTCAAATCTCTCAGCTTATTGGACACTGTCACATACAATACAACCATTTTGGTCACAAGAAGACGTATGTCCATTTGCGGTTTTCTATGTGGCATCCGGCGCTACACAGCCTTTGCTTGCGTATTTGCTCGAATTGTGCCACTTGTGCGCAAGACAAAGCCACTGTTCAACGCCCTGTCGGGCTGCTGCAGCCATTGGAGTCACCGCCTTATCCTTTTCTTACGGTCTCGGTCGACTTTGTTTCTGGTTTGCCTCTCTCAGACGGCTTCGATGCCTTGCACGGTGACGTGCCTTTTCAGCAAAGTCGTGCGTATCATCCCATGCACCAAGGAATTGGGCGCTGCGCAATTCGCAACTCTCTTTCACGATCAGGTCACGCAATACCACGGCGTAGTCCAGAAGATTGTCTCTGACCGCGACTCTCGGTTTACAAGCGAATGGTGGACGGCCTACTGTGACAGAGCAGGAGTTCAGCGCGCGATGTCTACGGCCTATCACCCTCAGTCGGACGGACAGTCCAAGCGCACCAATCAGACTGTGGAAGTGGCTTTGCGACACTTGGTCGATGCTTCGCAGCGTTCTTGGTCCCGTTATTTGCCGCAAGTCGAGCTGGCCATCAACATGAGTAAGCACGCGTCAACATCGCTGGCGCCCTACACGGTGCTGTATAGTTTGACACCTCGGGATCATTTATCGGTCAGCTTGCCGGACTGGTCGTTCAACAATAGCCAACCCATTACATCTGACGATTTGACTGCCGAACAGCAGCATGTACGCGACATCGCCACTGGTGCGATTCTTTTGGCACAGGCTCGACAGAAGGTGCAATACGACAAACATCGGCGGCACGAGGAGTTTGAGATTGGCGACAAGGTGTTGCTCAGCACCAAGAATCTCGGTTACAAGCTAATCTCCTGTGCTGCAATTGGCAAGCACTTTCAGGTCCCGTCCCGTAGCAGATGACTGCGAAGTTTTCTTTACTGTTGTTGCACGCTAGATATAGCTCACGGTACTCAGGATTATCGGCCACTCCGTCGTCCAATCTTTTCAGAGCGTTGTACACCGTATTTGCAGATGATTGAGCGAGTTGTACTTTCATCAGAAGCGCTCGATAAAAGTCTGACGGAGAGTATAGACTAGATTCTTCTATTATTCTAGCACCCTAGATGCTCATCTCAGATGCATGAAGCCATTGACCATCCCTATTGCATTTGAAATGAACATGAGCGGCGAAGAAGCATTTGCTGGTGCGCATGCATACAAGATTACCAAATGCAATCAACGCACTGACTGCCGCTAGCACATGGTACGGGACGCAGAAATGCGAGCTCAATACGATTGAAACGAGCGCTGCTCAACGTAGCCGCGGTTCCTGAAGGTGTGACGCTGCAGGCAGCTGCTCAGCCAATCGAGGCCTGTCAATACTTTAGTGACACTTCATGCAGCGGAGATAGCAAGCCATCATGTAGACTCAAACAGTCATGTCTTCTTACGCCATTTACAAGCTCCGCTCACCACGGCTGTCGAGGAGTAGAGAGGCAGCCTCAAGCTTGGGCGATGCGAGCAGACAACGATTCTGAACGAGCTGCTTTCACTACTGCAAGTGAGCTGAGCCGAGTGTTAGGCGTGTTATGACAAGATGTAGAGCGGTATGAGTCACCTAGACAGCCTGGAGCGAGCTTGCTTGACGGTGGTCTCCTGGAACACCGTGGTCGACGACCCTCTAAAAGAAAGAAATGTTGCGATTTGATGGAGGGACAATTACGAAGGTGTTTGTCCATCGGAGGGACAAAATTTTGCGTATTTGTCCTGCGGAGGGACAATTACTGGAGGGACAATTCACGGGACCGCTGGTGACTCTGGTCAAGAAAAAAACTGCCTGCAGAGGAAAACACGTGTAAATTTGAAAAGGCTGTAGGTACCCGGCCATGCAATCACGGCACTCGACGAGCGTCAAAGAGATCGCAGGACAGACGTAGGCGCTTTAAGAGACTTTGTCCTGTGCGCTTCGTATTTGCTGAACACTGCCATCAACCGGTTTTAGCCGCGCAAGAGCTCATTTTCCCTAGCACTGCCAAAGTCAACAGACTTCATCGGCCGATTCGCAAGATGACTGGCTTCACGAGCATGCCACCCGAGCTGGTCACCAAGGTGCTTGATTATCTCTTCAGCAGACAGGACCCAAACTGTATACAAATCATGCTGCGCTTCTCGTCTATCTGTCGATTCGCCCATGCTTGTGTGCTGGATTACCAGCCATTCTGGCAATTAGCGCTCGAGACACGCTGGCAATTCGCCGATGCTGGACTACTTGGACGCTCATCTGATCTCTACGACTACAATGCCCAGTTGCTTGGTCACACCGCGGAGCTCTACGACCATAAGGTGCCAAGACTCAGCCAAGGCTCCCAGCTGCAAACCAAGCGTATGTCTCCACGTGCCGCGTACGTCGAGCGACACCATATCGACCAACTGGTTTGCGAACTGTTTCGCAAATCGCTCTACGCTAAATCGGCCCGTAGTCGGCACGATTCTCTGTTCAAGATTTGCAGCTACGGTACAGATGCCGCAGATGCTCTGCAAACAATTCGCAAAAGAGCAGCTTCCAAAGGCGATTTGGAAGGGACTCACTGGGCGGAACAATGCCTGCAATTCATCAGTGCTTCTCTGGGTGACAGAGTCTTCAAGGAAGTATCCAAGAGTCCGCAGATTGTCTCTTGGCATGGCAATACTGACGCCTCTGATGCTCTTGATGCCCTTTCTGTTGGATCTGCTTACTACAACTACTACGCCCTTCATCCGTCAATTGAGGTTCACCAGCTAATTGAGCGGCTCGGCCTTGCTCTGAAAGAAACTTGGCCCCATGTGCCTATCTGTCCATACGTTGCCAAGACACCTGGAAGAACCCATTTCGACATGACATGCACTTGCCTTCCCAATGACGACAAGTCTCGACAGATGAAGCTGCGCATTATCAACAGCATTCTCAGAGTCTTGGAAGACTTTCACTGGATGGATCAGCGCCCGAGTCAAGCACTCGATGTGGAGAATCAATTCATGTTGCGGGCATTCGGGCGGGAGCAGGGGACTGCTGCTGACCCTTTCATGCTGACTGTCGTCTTTTGCGCCGTTTCTACACGGTTAGGGCTTCCATCGTGGCCTCTTGTCTTTGGACCCGAGCCCATGGCAGCTTGTAGCTTTAACGGGCCTATCGGTGCTGACGTGACCTACGTTTCGCCACCGAACCGAGACATCATGGTTCGTCAGGATTTCTTTGACGCTCTTATAGCACATGGCACCTCGCCAGACGTCATTCTTGAAGACTTGCAGCCCATGTCAGGATCGCAAGTTGTTCTCCGATCTGCGGAAAACATTCTCCGATGCTTGGATCCGAAAGAGTCTTTCAATCAAAAGGCTTTCCTCGCTGCGCTCAAGATGTTGCACCGGTGCGGTGGTGCCATCCCTATCAGCCCCACAGACTTTGCGACGCTCATGTCGAGGTTGGAGCCTCTTTCCATCAAGATTTGGCGTCCTGAGCTCCCAGAAATTGCTCAGCGTGGTGGCTATGCTGACCTTGCCTCTGCTCAATCGTTATTTGACCAGCTATTGAAGGTCCAAAATGCTTCCTCAGGATTGGAGATTCCGCGCCATTTTCCGCATCGTCTCATTCGCCACAGCGTTGGCGCTATTGTGAAGCATATCAAACACGACTACACGGGTGTCATTATCTACGTTGATGAATATTGCCAAGAGTCGAAACAATGGCAAGCACACATGCGTGTTGACAAGCTGAAGGGCGGTGGTGCTGATCAGCCATTTTACTCAGTCTTGACTACTTCAGGCAAGATGAACTATGTTGCTCAAGTCAACCTCAAGGTCATTTCTTGTGCAGCTTGCGGCGATCAGCTCGCGGGCCCACACACTGGGAAGCGACCATTGCCTGCAGGCGACTTGAAGGCCACTTTGAAATCGTTGGAGGATGTGTTTCTGGTGGGCTATCACTTCCGCAAGCTGAAAAATCGAGGCTCGTGCGGATACATCATCTCTCGAGCCGAAGCGTTGCGCTACACGGCAAAAGACTGGCCACCGCCTCCTAATGCGTGCAAGAGCAACGTTGTATTTGACGATGACTTTATCTTTGGAGCGAACGCGACCGGTATGGCGCAAGAAGTGCCTCCGAGCTCCTCGACGATTGCAGGTCTTTTTAACGGTGGCGAAGTTGCCGACCCTGTTGCGAGATTGTCGAATGAAGAGGAGCCAGGTGAATCTCTGACAGAGCAGTGTGACAACGAAGAGATGCTTGATCCTCTGAGTGAGCAATTTTTGGAGAATCTGATTCAAGTGATGGGTCGGATGCCCTAGCTGTCGGCAAGCTGCAGCAGATGACGAAGACGGGTACCAGCCTTGCTCGTAGCCATGTCCAACCCGTTAGCGGCTGTCAGCAAGGCCACGACGATACTAGTCGCGTTAGCAATGATGTTTAATGATCTCATACGCAAGATATCGATCCCACAATTGCTTGCCTGTCCAGATTGGCCGTCTAGTTGATTGGCTTTGCAGCACTAGGTAGGTACCTAGCTTTGCCAAAAGACATCTCAACCATCTGACCGTAACCTTGGAAATTCCAACGAACCACGTGCTTGCCTGATTTCCCGCTCGACATCTGGGCACACGAGACCTCGACGCGCTACCAAATATTGCAAACAAGTGACGCGACGCCGTTGCCTCTGCGTCTCTCGGACATCTTTTCTGACATCCTCAACAAACATCTCTCAAGATGAGTCGCTTGATGAGTCTGCCACCAGAGTTGATTGCCAAGGTGGTAGACCAGATAGTCGACAGCAGATTGCCCGAGTCTGTGCTGGTCAACACCATGCTTCAATTTTCCTTGGTGTGCAAGACAGCTCGAGCTTGTGTACTGAACTGCCGTCTCTTTTGGCAATATGCGCTCGAGAAGCACTGGAAGTTTGCCAATGCGGGACTAGTGGGTCGCTCTTCTGACCTCTACGACTACAAAACACCGAGGCTGAGTCAAGGCGCACAATTGCCTACCAAGCGTATGTCTGCGCGTGCAGCATTCTTCGAGCGACTGCAAATCGAGCAGCTCGTGCGAGGACTCTTTCGCAAAGCCCTCTACGCCAATTCGCACCATGACCGATATCAATTTCTATACCGAATATGCAGCTACGGTACCGATGCGACCGAAGTGTTGCAATCAATCCGTGAAAGAGCAGAGCTGAAGTGTGACTTGGAGATAAAACACTGGGTGGAGCTTTGCTTGCACTTCATCAGTGCATCGCTTGGCGACCGAATCCTGCAGCATGTTCTGATGCTTCCCAAAATTGCGCCCTGGCACAACAATGCTGGCATTCCAGATGCTCTTGATGCGCTGTTAGTCGGCTCTGCCTTTTATCAACAGCAAGCTCTTCACGAGTCTCTCGAGAATCGCCGGCTCATTGAGAGTATGGTCGATACTCTCCAGGATGATTGGGTCTATGCAGCCAAGTGTCCGTACATTCCTTACAGACCTGCCAGATCTTCTCCAACTTGTACCTGTCTGCCAAACGAAAACAAATCTGACAAAATGAAGCTACGCATTTTGGACAGCGCTGTACAGGTCTTGGACGATTATGGCATGATGGACATCACTACTGCTGAAGCAGAGAATGTGACTACGTACTTCATGCTGCCTGCTCTCGGTTGGTCGGATGATGACCCTGCAGATCCTTTCATTCTGACTATTGTGGCGTGTGCCCTTGCCACTCGGCTTGGTCTTCGTACCTGGCCCATCATGTTCGAACCTCAGCCAACGGCCGCTTGCAGTTTCTATGATGACGATAACGATACTGCTCATATCAGCTACCTTGTACCCTCAAAGCGCGACCTATTCACCAGGCACCAGGCATTCATTGATTCTGCTCTACAAGTCGGGGCGACAATGGACCTTATCCAGGAGCAGATACAGCCTATGTCAGGGGCAGATATTGTACTAAGATCGGCCGAAAGAATCTTGGATCGTTTCGATCGAGATGAATGGCAGAATGTCGAACAACCAGCCCTTTTGGCTGCCGTCAAGGTCTTGCACCGATGTGGCAAACCGATTCCCATCCCTACGCTACAATTCGCCATGCTTTTGGCCAAAGTAGAGGCATTCTCTGTCGAGACTTGGCAGTCTGAACTTCCTGAAATTGCCAGACGTGGCAGTTACAATGACCTGGACGCAGCTCAAGGGTTTTTCGAGGCCTTGTTGCGCATTCAGAACGCACGGGTGACGCCTGTGATTAAGCGGCAATTCCCTCAACGTGTCATTCGTTACAGCTTGGGTGCGATCGTACAGCATGTGAAGCATGGCTATATTGGAGTCATCGACCACATTGAGGATACGTGTACCGAGTCGGAGGAGTGGCAAGCGCGCATGCGAGTACACAAACTGAAGGGAGGCGGCGCCAATCAACCGTTTTACTCAGTGATGCCAGCAACAGGAAATTCCAAGACTGTGGCTGAAGTCAACCTCAAAGTCTTATCCTGCGCAGCTTGTGGTGATCGACTTGCGGGGCCTCGATTGAGTGAGCCAGAAGTGCCAACCGGTATCTTGAAAAGCACGCTCAAGGAGTTTGAGTCTCATCAGATGCTTGGCTATTACTATTGGAGGCAAAAGAATTTCGGTTGCTGTGGGTACACCATGTCTCGACATAAATCGGAGCACTTTCCGACATCACTCTGGCCAGCTCACCCAAACGCCTGCAAAGACCGCATTGGCTTGGTGGATGACTTTGTTTTTGGACGAGGTCCGACCGGCCCGGACGATGAGATGCGGTCAGGTGCTTGCAAGAAGCAAAAGCCTAGCACCAACAGCGCTTTCAATGATGGCTTCACGAGGGATCCCGAGAGTGAAGCACTTTTGAGAAGAATTTTTGCGGAGGTGGAGCAGCGAAGCTAGGTTGCTGGAGCTGTTGATATACTGTCCGATGATGTGGATGACATGTCAGCAATCATAGCTATGGATCCCTATTAATTACATACAGTAGATAGCCACACCAATAAGACCCTACTTTACAACACGACATACTCTGATCATCGTTTGAGCCATCAGTGCTGGCCCCTCACTGATGCTGATGCCCCGTCTGCAACACAGGCGGCACCACCACCTCGTACGACGCAAACTTGCGCCCTTGATCTGTCTTGAGACTCGACTCGACCCAGAGCCGGATGCGCAAATCGCCCTCGAGACCTCTACCAAAGTCTTCATGTCGTTCTGCCGTACCGTGTTTTCCATGTCTGCAAAAGCGACCACCGGAATGTTTGTGAATGCGTGGTTCGCCACCGCCGAGACCTTGATCGTTTGAGGTTGGACCGAGACTGCTGGGGTACGGGTGATGTTTTGTGAAAGGCCAGTGATGGCGCCAAAAGTCCGGCCCCTTGGCACTCGAACGCACTTGATTCGCGCCATTCAGGCCAGACACATTGTCAGGGAGCTCACCGTTGGGCACGCCGTTGATGATGGTACGCGGAATCACCGGTTCGGCTTGGTTGAGACGCAGACCTTCGAGGCCACCTGGCGATGGCTGAGGCGGGGTCGGACCAATGAGTTGGAAGTAGCACCAATTGCGATTCGGCAGCAACTTTTGGTGTCTGAGCTTCCGGCCGCCTTCAGGTCGTCGTTCAAAGTAATTGAGAATTTCCTCTTCCGTGCCGTCAAAGTGCCATTTCGTCTTGAAGTAGTGGTATGCACGCAAGGCGTTGCGAGGCGGCGGCATGTTGACGATGGCAGAAGAGATGATTTGATACATAAGACGTGGGTCGGCAGCCGGAGTGAGCTTATCCTTTGCGTGCCCGTGCTTGGGCTCTGTGCGGAAACGAGACAAGCCGCAGCAGTGAACATCGCCGGAGAGGAATGTCACGCGACATTGTCGCTTTTCGGCAAAGGCCTGGAATTGCTTGATGGCGGTGTTGCGTTCTTCAATGTGATTTTCATGCGTCCATTCATCGAGCAGGTCGTCGTAGAGCTCTGGCAAGCCAAAGATGGAGTTGGTTGACTTGAGCAAAGGCAGTTGACGAACGGCGTTGGGGGCGTTCTTGAGCTTTTCGAAGATGCTCTCGGCGATGCGGATGCGCACGAAGGACAATGGCACTGCAAAGACAGCAAGTAGGTGTTGTGTCGATTGTGGAATCTCCTTGTCGAGACGATCAAAGGTCTCCGCCCAGGTGCGCTTGTCTTGAATCGTCTCGGGCGTGCGCTCCGTTCGCCCGTCTGTGAGCAGAATGCTGAGCTTGGGTCCACACTGAACAATCTGGTTGTGACCCCTGTAGCCAAACAGATGATGCGAGCGAGCGAGGTCGGGTGTCGTATGATGTTGAAACAAGAGTCGATAGCGTTGAGCGCACAAGAAGAGTCCCATCATAACTGGCGAATCGTGTAGTAGTGGAGGGTACGAACCAGCACCATCAAAAATGTCTTTTGTTAGTTTTGTCAGTGAAACGTGCAAACTCACCATGATCGTCCCAGCTCATCAGCGCTGGGACATTTGCGAGCGCAAGCTTGACCTCTGGCCGTTCCCAGTTTTCAAGTGCCATGAACATGTGGTAACGACACACTTCTTCTTCCGTTTTTGCGCTAAATTCGTGTTGCCAACGCTCATTCCACTCCATCGACGAGCACCACCGCTTCAAGAACGGGATATCCTCAAAGATATTATCGACGTAATTTTGGTCGCCACCAAACACCATGATGTGCATTGCAGTGGCAGGCTCGAGGTGGACGGATCCGAGATGTCGCCAAGCATTTGTGTAGGTTAGTGAAGTTGCGAGGTTTTCTGGTACGGTTGAGTCGAAGCCGTTGCAACTGAGGAATCCACCACGCCACACACCATCTTCATGCGGTACCAGGAACTGGCCCCTCTCGATAAAGTCGTCTTTGTCGTCGTGGGGCCAGGTACAGAGCCAAGAAACGGCTGTTTCGCCGATACCGGGCAAAATTTGAACTTCAAGATTAAGCCGCCAGCAAGTCAAGCCAAACATGTCATCATAGAGCGTCTCCCAACGTGGTTCAACAACCTCTGCCTCGGTCTGGCTCTCCATGGTGAAGATCGGAGGCGGCAAATGGCGATGGCGTAGCAGGAGAGCAGATCCGCGCCATTTGCCGTCAAGTGTTCCAACAAACTGCAGATACGGGCCGCAGTAGTCTTCAGGTGCCTTGGGCGGTCGATGGATGGCAGGTGATTCGACTATGGCTTTCTTGGGCTCGGCCGGTGCATCGTCGATGGGTGAATCTGGGCGTCGATGGCCCGGGAGGCCTTTGAATGTGTTGACGCTCGGCAAACTGTCGGGCCCGCCGGAGTTGATCGGGTTTCGGTCATACTGTGCAGAGAGATCCTTCTGCTTAGCCATAGCCTGATTGAAGCGAAGCCTAAAAGTACAAGATGGCTAGTGCTGCTCAGTAGATGTGCGATGTGGAGTTTGATGTTTTTTCGTCGGCAAGGGTTGCCTTGAAGTCGGTAACAAGAAAAAACCGGCATCCGAAAGCCAGCTACCGGTTTTTTCATCGCCAGCAGCTGGCTTCCCAAAAATCCACAAAGCCAGCATCAATCGCAACACGAAGAAAAAATGCGCTCATCCGGATCAAGTCCTGAGAGTACAACATTTGCTGGGATCAAGGATCTAACGCTGCTGGAGTCTCTCAACCGCACTAGAACGAATATGACTGTCTACTGACCCAGCTACCTCATGTTGCGCTTGCTGTTGCATCAGCGTGCCTGCGCCTCAAGTTGGGGTTTCAGCCACGATCACAGGAACGCGTCGCAGGATCGCGAATACGCTTGAGCTCAAAGACAGGTCGCCTTGAGCTGCTTCACGTCGTGCCTCACTTTGTATCAGCTCGCATGTACCTCATGCATGATGGCCAGCCACCCGATGTGCTTCAAATCGCGAAACACGCCAGGGATAAGGCAATAAAGGAAGACGCGCCGCTTCGATCACCTCTAACACCATTACCGCCTACAGAGAAAGACGATGTTCGACACGGAAGCACCTCATGATGAGCATGTCTCTGACGACGACAACTGGCAATCTGACGATGACAACGATTTCAACCACCATAATGACAATGGCATCAGCAGCTACATGGCCGTCACAGAAGTTCCGAAGAGGCCCAACGGTGATCAACGCTTTCAGTTGGCACAAGAGCACCTTGACGACAAGCAACTCTGCTTCAAGACTCAGTATGGCTGGATCTCGTCGGGTAAAAAGCTACATGAGGCTACTCCTATTTTTCCGGACTCATACACCGTGGAAGTACGCCGATGCACTGGAGTCTCCCTCTGCACCAATCAGACTTGTAAGGTTCCCGGCAAGGTCGTTGCGCGTCCTCGGGAGACGAAGACGGACGTCATGCGTGACAAATGCAAGAAATGCCGGCAGCCATTGAACTTTGTCAAGTGTGGTGTCAAGCAGCGCCGGCTCCTAGACATGGCATGTATTCGGCCTGCCCTGGTTGAGTTTATCGGCAAGCATAATCACCCTCTGCCACCCAACCCTGTTTACAAGGTCGGTGATCTCACAAGGCTTGACAAGATTGTGCAGGCCAATCAAGGCAAAACGCCGATGGAGCTGAAGTACAATATTGGCACAGATCTAGTGACCAAGATGCCAGTCGGTATTGTCAGTCAATTCCCAGCGATGACAACTCTGGCCATCTTGTTGCAGAGGTCGCCAAGGCTCGTGTCAGACTTGGTGAGCCAAGCTCGCGGGAAACGAACAGGTACCTTGGCGAGCTTTCCAAGCTTCAAGAGATGCACGAGGGTATCAAATTGATATCCTTCACGGCTGGACGTCGCATCATTATTATCCAAACCCCAAGTAAGCTTCTCAATTTTTAATCAATCCGAAGCAAGCTAACTGTATCAGGTATGGTAGCTTCACTGTGCCCTCATTTGGATCCAGACAGCGACCAGTATGGCTGTGTCTCAGATGCTGCCCACGGCTTTTGCCACGATGCGTTGCTCATGACGACCTCGGTGTTTGACCCGTTTATGCGTCGCTGGGCACCGGTGCTGATTAGTTGGATGCAGGACCAGGGAAAGGAATGTTATCGGTTGCACTTTGCACAGCTGTTCGCATCCATCGAGGAGGCTATGCCAGGTTGTGATGTACAGCAATTTGCCAATGTCGCCGACTTTAGTTCGGCTCAGCGCGAAGGTTTTGCGGAAGCCTTTGCCGACCATTGCTATACCCGTCAACGTTCGCCAGACTATGAAGGCGTCCGCCGTTACAGAGAAGATTGGTATACGGCTTCTCAAGATCTATTGAAGGGCTGTGACTATCATTGGCAGAAGAGTGTCAAGAAGCAATCGCACAAAGTGGCTCGTGACGAACTCGACAGGCAGGCATTTGTCGCCATCGCCTGTAAGTTGGCCAAATCCGAGACCATGAAGCTTATTCGAGGAGGCGACAAGGGATCTTATCGAATCGTTCCCCTCAGCAGACGGTTGGCTGAAGTGGTGGAGTCAACCAAGTACAGCAAAAATGATCTTTCCCAGCCACCAAAGTGATGCGGTGCGACACGAGCACAAGTTCTTGCCGAAGACAAGCAATGCCATCGAGTCTACTCATGCTCGTATGTACAAAGCTCTTGGTATCCATCGGTCAAAATGTGGCCTTGGCGTTGTTCAAGCAGTGATTGGCTGCCTCAACTACGCACGACTCGTTGCTGAAGAGCAGGCTGGGGCTCGTCAAGGCTACAGCGTCTGCTTTGGTGACCCAGAACGGGCACGGACTGAGTTCCAAAACACTGGCAAGCCGCGCAAGCGAGATCATCAGGGTGTCTTTGTATCTGATGCTGCTAAGCAATCATTGTTGACAACTGTGCAACGCAAGAAACTGCATGAAAATGACGGCAGGCCAACAGACAAGCCCAACACTTCGCCAAGTACCAGGATTTCAAGTCCTGTCGTCAAGCCAATCAAGCCCGTCAAAGACGCTCGCGCGACCAACTTGCAACCGGTAGCCGATCACGGCCAGCGGTTCATCAAATTGCCAAAAATTGCGTTATTGATGGACAGGCGCCCGCGATACCAGTCGGTGCGAAACAAGGCAAACTCGTGCTACATTGACTGCCTTATGGAAATCACTTATGCCATCTGGCTGGCTGTCATGCCCCGGCTGCAAGGCTTCTACGACTACGCAGAGGCCCACAAGCAAGAAGTCTTCCTTGAAGGTCGACGTGATCTCTTTCACCTCTGGTTGGAAGCCTTGTCAGACCGGCATGGTGCCATCAACAATCAGGAAATCACTTCGAGCGAGGAACTTGGATCTCTTTTGTCCACGATGCGTGATGAGGTCAGGAACATGCTGCAAGAGCAGGAATTGATCGGCTCTGGTACCCAAGAAAGCCTCAACGCAGTCTGGTCGGATATCATTGGCAAGAGTGCCTCTGCTAGTCACATTCGTGCACAGATCACAATGACCAAGATGAAGGTGACTGTCTGCACTGCCGGTCATTTGTTTTACTCTCAAAGATCTTCAAATACGTTTCTTTTGCCGCATACGACTGCTCAGGAGATGGACGACCTTGTTTCGACTGAAGGCGCATACGAGCGGTTACTCCTTCTAGACCCGGAATTCAGTCCAGCAACATGCTGTTGCCGTGAAGAAGGCTGTGATGCAGCGACATCAAGTATGGCATTTGCTTGCCGGTTACCACTTATTTTGCCACTTGAAGAGCGTCCAATGAGTGATGACATCCAACGCGAATACGCATATCGGTTTGACTCCAAGCTAAGGCTTCCGCAGCCCATCAGGAGCCAGAGCAGTTCGGTCAAGACAAAGTTGCCAGTCCACAGGTACGATCTGATTGCAAAGTCAACTCTCAAAAACAGCCATTACACATCAAAGGCGTATCACATGGCGACCAAGAATGTTTTTGCACACGATGGGTTGACCGAGACTGAAGACGGACTACGGGGTGTCGCGCGTGCAAGCTGCCCTGACAAAAAGGCAAGCTGTCAAGATTTGCAGAAGAGCGATATTGGTGGATACTGTACTGGATGGTATTATCTTGTCGACTATGACGAGGCTCAGTCTGCCCATTGGCGGTACATACGCCAACATCTCTCCAAATTTGGCATCGAGCTGAAACACCCTTCCGCAGATCCGTCTCTCTTTACTGCAACGTGGAAAGAAGACACTTCATTTGGCGCACACTGCAACATATTTGGCTTTGACGACCTTGAAGACCTTCTGGCTGCAACGACCGTACCGGCCGGACGCGAGTCTGTCGATTCAACCAATGCAGCTCAAGAGCAAGCTGATGACCGAGTGTGTGCAACTACGGGTAGCAAGCGAGACGCGCTGGCAACTCCTTCAGACCGCGAGGACGATGCATCGACGATCTGCGACAAGCTGCCCGCTGACCAGGATTATGCGCGCAAGCGTAGACGCCTTCCTCAAGCTGATATGGCATATGGATCACAGATTGCCATGGCAGTCGTCGATTTCCAAAGCAACTCTGCTGGTATATCACTACTCGCCGCCAGCGCCGATGAGCCGGCTGCTGACAATGCGTCGCAAAGTCGACTCAACCCTCAGTGCATCTCGGCGCCACCGACACTGGCCTCGCGCGATGTCAAGCCAAGCAAGCTTGATGGTTCTTGGCTACAAATGAGTCAGTCTATTATCACTTCGTTATTTGCGTCTACAGGCAAGACTCAGCCACAGGTTGAGCGCACGGATGACCAGGCGGCCACTCTCTTACCTATCCGGCCTCATCTTGAGCCGATGACCCCGCAGTACGAGGCACCAGACGAGAATGTCGCGGTCAGCACAGTACAGATTGCTGTAATGCCCGAAACATTTGTCGGGCGCTCTAAAAGGACGGTCAAGCTACCAAACAGATACAAATAGTCTATAGCTCAGGTACATAGGGACATTGGGGCTTTCTCGCCTCATCGTCCACTGAAGTGGCCCGTCACGTATCTTTAGCTCTGCGCATGCTCTAACTGTAGCTGTATGACAAGACTATCTTGAGCCGACACGACTTAAGGGATTTCCAGTTGTGAAAACATGTGCCCTCAGCCAGAGCCTCGCTTGCTCAAGCACGTCCATGATGCAGTACAGACACGATAAAGACACTTAAGGTAGCAGTATCAAGCTTGACGGATCAATTTTTTGTGGTGCGTAAGACAGTGGTTGCTCATATTTTTTCGTCAAAGTCGTTGTCTTTATGCTGGCTTTCACGGTTTTTGGGAAGCCAGCATGCGGGCTTTTGTGGTGTTGTAAAACCGGCATGCTGGCTTTCCCGATGCCGGTTTTTTATTGTGCCCGTATAGCACGCGTGTCTTAATTGACTGCTCACCCTACCAGATCAAAGCCTAAATCACCCTCTCGTCGCATTTTGGCCGCACACGACGCGAGCAACTTTGCCTGCGCCGACACCTCTGCCAATCGACCGAGGACGATGCCATTTCCCTGTGTAAACGTGTAGAGCTTATGCGGCACACCCGTTTCTTTTGCAAATTGTCGCACCAGCGGCTGCACCTCTCGCAAGCGATGCCGCGGGATCCTTGGAAAGAGGTGGTGAATCGCTTGAAACTGCAAGCCACCGTGCAACGGATCCATCCAAGCTGGACAATCAATATCCATCGTCGTGCGTAGTTGTTGCTGTGCAAAACATTCTTGCGGCCCGAGATCGGCTGTGGACATGGCGAAATGCGACAAGGTGATTTGAACGTGCAGCGGCGCCGTGACCCAATGACTGATGAGTACAAAGAGAATCTTGTCTGCCGTATTGGGGATGGAGCCGACGAGGAGGTAGCAGTACCAAAAGGCAAACGTCAGCATGCCAAGCAACTCGTAGCCGCGCATCCAGGCATTCAAGCGCGTCTTGGGTCCACGATTCATGATAATGTGATCGAGAGAGAGGCGATAGAGGTTGAAGCGGCCAAAGAGCATGATGGGGTAAAACAGGAATCGCTGCGCCTTGATAAGCAGCTTGGCGGCGGCATCATAGTCCAGCACCTTTTCGTAATAAGAACTCGTCAAATTCGTCAAGAGCTGCGGCGAGACGGCAAAGATGGGCATATGCTGGATATCTGGATCATGCGCCGGCTGATTTGTGACGAGATGATGGACGTTGTGGTTGCGTTTCCACCAGCCGAGACTCAGGCCGCCGACAAAGCTCGCTACTGTTGTGCCAATCAGCATGTCGCCAACGAAGCCATGCGTGACGCCTGTATGGCCGAGATCATGGCACGCCAACGTCACCTGATGCCAGAAAAAGCCAAGCAAGACAGCTGAGCACTTGTACCAGGCCTGTTTGTACAGCCAAAGCGACGCCGCCGCCAGCAGCAAGTATCGCGAGAGTTCCCAGATGAGATAGTCTCTGTATCGGCATTCGTAGTAGCCTTCGCGTTCAAGCCTGTCGGCCAACTCGCGATACTTGGCTTGGATGGCGCCTTGGGTCGCAGAATCGAGTGACGGATAATTGGCCAAGTCGCGTTGAATCTCAGCTTGCGTGTGTGCATCGAGCGGATCGCGACTCGAGCACGATCCGCTATCCGACTCGCTCATGCCAATGCCTTCGTCGTCGCTATACTCCACCGCCTCGCGCGTGCCAAGCTTGTCGCCGTCGCGTTGTATCGGTGGAACCAGATTCCGCCACGGCCGATCCGCTTCAGCCACTTGACCTACTGCAAACGCGCACATTCGTCGGATCGTCTCTTTTGCATGATATCGATCCATTTCATCACTGCCGTCGCGTCCAACGAGGTGCAGAATCGCCTTGTCGCCGCCTGGATGGCGCGGAAGCCAATTGTCGAGCTTCAAGACTTGGTTGTGGAAGACAACGAGCGTCTCACCTGCATTGATGCGTGCAAGGATGCTCGACCGGGGAATGGCCTTCATGGCGAGTGTTGTGGGCTAATCTGTTACCTCTAGCAGAGCTAGCAGAGGTAGAGCTGCAGCTTGTGGTGTTGACTGCGCGCCAAAACTAAGAATCGCCACATGTCACTGAAGTAGCAGTCACAAATCATGGTCCTTCTCTGAAAGACAGAAAAGTGAGATTGTGTGTAGCCGATTCAAAATAGAAGTACACCGTCTTGAGATCAATAGTAAAGATCTGTCAGCGGATCCATGAGCTGCGGCGATGGGTAGCGCAGTAGCTGGCTGCATGGAAAGCGCTGCGCCCACCGGATTGCAATCGGCTGCCAACTATCGCTCGTTTGTGATTCCAATGTCGCTAGAAGCAGTTACTTTGTCCATCTTGGCAGTGGCAACTTGCAGGAAGCCCATGCGGCCAATTGCGCGATAACAAACAAAAATTGCACAAGATACTTGAGGAATTCTTATCGTAGACTGCAACGGGAATACACTGTGAAATCTCCTTTCGCATATGGGGACGTAGCAGCTTGGAAAGATCTGCAGCCGCGGGGCGCCAAGGCTCTCAGGGATTATGTGCAAAACATGATGGAGGATCCGAATGATCGACCGCAAAGTTCGTCACATGGTACAAATAAATTCATGTGCCCACTGAATGCGAGTGCGAGCTATCTACTTGTACAGCTGTCCAAGATAAGAATTTTTGGCCACAGATCTACATTGATCCGATCTCTCGGGGCCATCATTTGAAACTACCGGCTCTCCACCGTGCCTCCGACGTATAATAATCACTTACTGAAGCTGAGGGACTCTACCTGCAAAAAAGCCATCGGTTTTTATCACGCCGAGTCTCTTCTACAGCATGGCGGTTCCCGTGGCAGCAGCCGTCTTTGGCGGCCTAGTCATCTGGGAATGGATGTTACAAAACTCGTGCTATCAAGCCGACTGCCATTGGACTGTGTCGAGTACCACACACGCTTCACTTTTGACTGAAGAGCAGCTTTGTCAACGTGTTTGGCGTCTAGATGGCGAAAAGGCAGATCAATCTCTTGCTATGATCAATCGAACAGTGCTCAGCTATACTTCCCGCGATGGTGCTTGGTGTAAGCCAGGAAGTGCAGTTCTTGGAGATTGTTCCATCCAAATGGATATCAAGATTTGGAGGCTAGGTGGGCCCGAGGATTTTAAGGAGTGGACGGATACCCTCAACTTTACAAAGTACGGTTCGATGGAAGCCGACTCCACGGTATCATGCTACAAGAAAGAGCCTGCTTTGTGCAAGTTCAAATTTACTGCTGTGTGATTTCGAATGTGACGAGAGCGAATGATCATTTGTAGATCTTTTGAAGCAGAATTGCAACTTCAGACGAATACAATTACAATTGTTCATGTAAGAGTCTTCCCCAGCGCGCGCACAGAACCACCCGACGCACACTTTTCGAAAACGCAACACCACACTTCAACCAACCAAATCTCAATCGATATCAAGAAGTAGATATTCATACTTGGCTAAGATAGTGATAAATATACGATGTATAAATAGGTCTGATTCAAGAGCGTTTACTGACGGGTGGCACGCTCACGCGGCCTGAGCGCGTCTTGACCCCAGGAACGGGCCCGACTCTCGATGAAGCAGCCAAGACAGCCACATCCTCAGTCAAAGCTTTCTGAGGCTCGGATTCTACTTTCCTGGTCCTGATCTTTGATTTGGCAGCAAAAGCAATAACTTGACGAGCTTGTCTGGCAGCTCGGGCAGCCTGCAACTTCGCCTTTTTTTCTGCTGCCGCAGCTTCACGAGCCAAATTCACCGCAGCCCGTGCATCACGCTTCTGCTGGGCTAAAACTTCCTTGTTTGCCTTGTTCTGAGCAATGGCTTCCTTTCGGGCCTTTTTGAAAGCGTCCTGGTCTTTTACTTCCTGCTCTTTTCGTGATTGAAGCTCTCTTGCTCGCGTTACCTTCGTTGGCGTCATGAATAGAGCAGCTGTCTGTCCTTCTGACCTCAGCTGCTCCAGAACCTTTGGCTTTCTTGTCTTCAAACGTTTCTCTCGCTTCAGCGATTCTTTCAGCTGTTCATTTTCGAACCTGATCATTTCAAGCCGCGCAGTTGCCTCGGCATAGCGCGCAGCCAAGTAGTTGAGACCTTTTCGAGTTTTTGGGTCGG
Source organism: Protomyces inundatus (assembly GCA_003717165.1). Taxonomy (NCBI): domain Eukaryota; kingdom Fungi; phylum Ascomycota; class Taphrinomycetes; order Taphrinales; family Protomycetaceae; genus Protomyces; species Protomyces inundatus. The sequence continues at coordinate 103 of QXDR01000026.1, read as the reverse complement.
CATTTGAAGAAGCTCGATCCACGTAATTGCGAATCTTCGTAGGCTTGGACAAGGAGCTTAGACCCGTAGGTGGTCTCAGTTGGCTGAGTTGCTGGCTACTTTG
>QXDR01000025.1:0-25338 GCA_003717165.1 Protomyces inundatus | reverse complement strand
CATGAAAATCATCCTGGTTCTCTGCCTTGTCAAACTTTGGCTTTGTGTTCAAGCGCCCGAAAGTCACCATACTGGAGAGAGAGACTCATTGCAATCCAATGCACTCGGCCAAGAAGAGCAAGACCAAGTAAACATGGACGAAGCGGAAGCATTCCACCGACAATTTTTCTCCGATGGTCGTTTGGAGTGCCGAAACGTCACATACAAAATCAGCAAGCGCATACCGGCATCTACCATGCAACAATACCTCGCGAGCACTCGCCACAACTCGAACCGACAATCCAATCCGAACGTCATAGATCATGCAGCCTTTCAAGTCGCCTGCTCTGCAGTCTGTTTAGCCGAGGTAAATGCCTTGCGTCCCCCATCCACGGATGTCGAGGCGCTTGACGAGTGTCTCATGTCTGCTGGATTCTGCTCCACCTCAATTGGTTGGGTCATAGAATGGGTGTATGCACCCATGCAGCTGAGAACTGTCATTAATAACGCTCGGTCTCGTTTGTCGATCAGAAATCATCTTCGGTATTCCTGTGCACTTGCTATGCTCTTTGCAAAAGGGCTCTTTTACGTGAGTAAGCTCATGCAAGATAAAAATGGAGAAAGAAGTTGGGTTCCCAGCAGAAACCTTTGCGAAGAGCTATTTGGCGACGATCTGAACAACTATGATGACGCAGACGGCACTGGGCGTCCTGGCTACGTTGATCGTGAATTGCGTCCTGTGGAAGAGTTCAGCCTCGGATCATGTTTTTGCGAAGCGTATGTGGGCTATGTTTCTATCATCCATTCAACAAGGGGCCAACAGCTGCTATCGTCACAGGATATTCTTACGAACAGGTACCTGGCTGACATTCATGCATTTTTTGTTCGATGCAATCCTTGGGAATTTATCGGGCGACAACTGCGATTTGGATGGCAGTTGAATAATGTAAATCCAATCTTTGCCACGTTCCCATGCGCGAGTCTGTCACGAATGTGTCCACCGGCAGAAGAGCTGGAGTTTTAGCGCACTAGTGATGGACGCATGCCGTTCTGATTTTTGCGTGCGTTGGGCAGCAGACGAGTATATAGCCATTGTTTGACGACAAAAATCTCCGACAATTTGTCCACTGACCACGACTGCAGCTCACTGCCACATGACTGACGACACCGTGTACTTGAGGTACTGGCTGGAGCTATCATCTCAGGTTTGCCACATGACCAACCGAACGCTTCTCAGCTCATGAGCTGCATGTCAGGTATGCTCATTAAATTCTTTATGTGACATAAACTGCAGTAAATGACACTTAGAGTCGTATGTTGTTCTGATACGACGCATTGAAAGCAAGTGTAGAGCTGCAACAACTCCTTAAATAGCCCGGAACATGTGTCAGAGTTCTGTCGTAGGTGAACTCACGAAGTGAATCCGCCGCTCACAAGCTCCGTCATGAAACTGTCTCTCTTGTCGACCGTATCAGTATTGAAGATTGTCTTCATGGTCAACATCAAATGGCTTCAAGTGATGGCGCCTCAACAGAACACTCATCCTTCCTCACGGTCTACAGAGTTCAATTCGCTCACACTGGATCAAATGCAGGCCCATGATTTTTTTGAGGAGGGAAGACTCCTGAACAGAAATGCTGCTCTTGTTGATCAATTGAAATGCAGGAGCCTTAAATTTATCATCATGAAGATTGGTAGAATGGCGGACTGGTTGGCTGATGCCGGCTGCGTTCAATACTGTCAAGGAGAAATTGATGAGATGACAACCCCGGATTTCCCTAACCAGCTGAGTTTCGTGGATTGCCGAATGATTCCGTTAGTCTGTACCAATGTACGCGGAACAGTATTATATGAAATGAGCATGCTTCCCGAGCCTTCTGACAATGGTCGTCTTGCACGGCTCAGGGATCGATTGCGTCGATATTGCCAGCATCTGCCCAGCATTGCACGAAATCTCTATCGATTGGGCAGAATCGCCCGCGGCGTAAGTGAGAAAGACGGGTGGGTCGCGGCAACTGAATCGGAATTCTGCGTGCTGATGAAACTCTAGAGGATGAATCATCCCAGACCAGGCATTCGCATGAACAATTCAGCACTGGAAGGCAATGCGAATGTCTTGCTATCGTCTTCTATCCTTCGGTGCTTCACACTGAGCAGCCAAATACAATCCAACAAGCAGCGAGCCGAAACTTTATGAGACTCCTCCCTCATTGTTCCCCCTCTTGGTTCATTCCAGGACAATTGATTGAAGAGTGGCAGCTCGTTGGTATCTACCCAGATTACGAGACATTTTCATGTTCCGAGTCTGCAAATCGTCAATGCCCGCCATCTACAGAGATGCAGATTGCCTTATAGAATACTTCCAGCTGCATTTTTGTAGTTCATGTCCTGCTGTAGCTCCAAATGCAGATTTCGTATCGCCAATGTGAGTTACGAGCTTTTCAATCAGCTGCAGAGATGCAAAGCCCGCACTTTTGAATTTGATTGTGTGCCGAAAGAAGATACAATCTGTTGAGATAATGCGACACATGCATATATAACTGCAGTAGTATTGTAGCTGCATCGCTATTTCAATGCTCAATCCTTTCGAAGTCCTTCCGCAGCGGAATTTGCTTGATGAGCCGTTTAGGGTTCAATTCACATGTCTACAGGTTATCAACATTGGCTTTTGCAACTGTCTACGTGGCTGTTTCGCCAATCATCTTGACAACCAAGAACAAAGTGATAAGAATTCAAATATCGAGGCTACTCGGTACTAGTGCAACGCAAGTCATCCGAGAGCCGAGACATATGCGTATGATGCATAAATTCCAACTGTGTTTTCTAGCATGTGCCCTCTTGCTTTGGCAGGGGGTTCTGGCGCCTGAATCCAGCGACGAAGAAAATCAACCTGACGATAACGATTACGATTACTGGCCCGAACCGGAGCTACCATTAGAGCAAGAGGCCATCCGTGGGTTTCTTGATAGTCTCACAGACGTACTGTTCGCAAGTTCTCTTGACTGCCACTCTGTCAAGTTCATGATGCGGAAATTTGTTCAAGAAACGGTTCTCACGAGGGGAGATTGCAGGCAAGCCTGTATCAGAAGCAGCACAAATTTGGACAGACTCACTGGCTTGCTGATGGCCATACCATCGAGGGTAGACTACTTTGAATGTCGCAGAGTCGATTTGGTCTGCACAAATGCACAAGCCTTCTTTTTCAGTCTTGACACCTCGGAGCCCTATGTTCAACAGCTGCCTAGCTCCAGACTGCACCGATACAGGAATCAGCTTCGTCACTATTGTGCTCATCTGGAGTATTTGATAAAGACTATGATTTACATTCGTCAGGGCAAAGGCGAAGCGACTTGGATTTCCAGCGCCTCATACTGTGACCGCATATTGAATGACCCGCTGGTAAGCGATTCTGCCTCTGAAAGACCGGGAGAGTCGCAACACCCGCACGTTCGAGGTTCTCATGAACGTACAGAGCAAACAAGAGGAAGTTGTGTTTGTGCTATGAAGCTTTACTTTCCGGCAATCTTCTCGAAAATTCAGCCGAGCCCACAGCAGGGAGCAACTTTATCAATACTCATGAGGAATATGATAGCCAACCACTGCAACATAACGGTTCTTCTTCCTCGCTTTCAGGTTGATGGCTGGCTCGTGAATCGGGTGTATTTTCCGCCTCAAGATGACTTCTTTGAGTGCTCTGAAGCTGGAAACCGTAGATGCCCACCTGTCCATGAGATGAGCTTGGACGAGAGGGATTTGTAGGATGGGTTTGGAGAACTACAATAACACGGATCAACATGTTGTTGCTATAGCAGATTTTGGTTTTTGAAGAAGCGCAAGTGAGCTTGAGACCTGGTGATATGTATCTAAACAACATCATTTCAGCGTAAAACTTCAGTCTTTTCAGCGATGCAGTTCATGCGCATGCTATGACTGCAATGCTGAGGATTTTGAAGCTAGGTTTCTCTTGGAACTTCACTGTAGATCAAGCCGTTTGCAAGTACCTGTATTTGTCCAATGGTCTCAACCATAAGTCCCATACAAACTTCTGGATGAAGACATTGGCGTTTACAATTGTGTACGTGGCTAATTGAACTAGTTATTTCATGATCAAAACCTGGTTTATCTGACCGCAATTACAAAAACTTCAACAACAGTCTTCTACCACTTTCAAGCCGATAGATATCAACCTCTGCTTACTATTTGCAAATTTGAAGCTCTGTCGCTTAGCTCCAAGATTCATGCATGATGCATACATATCAATTACGCCTTCTTGCATGGGCTCTTTTGCTTTGGCGAGGTGTTTTCGCTCCAATATACGACGAACACAACGGCAACTCAGACTATGATGATTACTGGCCATTCGATTTGACAGCGGAAGAACGAGCCTTGGACGAATTTCGTGATAATCTTCAAGACACGGAATTTCTGAGTTCTCTCGACTGCAATTCTATAAAGTTCATGATGTGGAAAATCATTCCATACAGAATTGACACGGAAGAAGTCTGTAGTGAGACCTGTATTGATAGCATGGCAGGTCTGAACGACCGCACTGGCTTACTCTTTGCCATTCCAGCGAGGATAGACTATATCGAATGTCGCAGAGTCAACTTGATCTGCACAAATGCAAAGGCCTTCTTTTTCAATGCTTCTGCTTCAAATCCTCACGGCCAGCAGCTTCCTCGCCCCGCTTTGAATAGATACAGAGGTCAACTTCGTCGCTATTGTGCTCATCTGACATATGTGATAAAAACCATGTTTTACCTTCGTCAGGGCAAAGGCGAAGCAACCTGGATTTCCAGCACATCATTCTGCGAACGCATGTTGGATCACCCACTGGTCAGCGATTCCGCCTCTGAAAGACCAGAAGAGCCTCAACAGGCGCGCAACTCTCATGAACGTGCACAAGGGCGGGCCGAATCTTGCATCTGTGCGGTCAAAATTTTCTACCCTGCCGTCTTCTCGCCTCTTCAGCTGAGCACACTTGGCACAATGGCGCTATCGCCGACTGTTCGGGACATTATAGCCTCAGGTTGCAACTTGCCCACGTTTCTTGGACGTTTCCAAATTCATGGCTGGCTCTTGAGACGTTGGTATCCTTTACCTCGGAATGGCTTGTTTCCATGTTCAGATGCACGATTGCGTCGATGTCCATCGGCGGAAGAGATGAATATTACTCTGGCGGATTTGTAGAATGTGCTTGAGGCTTGCGTGGTGCCAGGACTCACATAGCTCCAAGGATTGTGTTGACTGTGCCCGTCTTTCCATTGTCATGAGGCTTTTCTCAGGTTCACGGGTGTGAGTCATTCGTGCACGTGCTCTGCCGTTCAACCTTGCCGCGGGAATTAATTTCGCGTCGCGGCACCAGTCTCGCCCGGGTGAAAGCTCGAGCTCGAAGCATCAGCTGCGCGTGCGGCCTTACGTACGATGATTATGATGGGCGACGATACGCATCTGAAGCTGCCTGTAGATCATTCACGTAGGTTGTACAGAGGTCATAGCTGTAGTCATGCCTGGCCCAGTGACGCGTTCATACGTCCGTCCTGTTCCCTTACTGCACCAGCCATCTTTCTGTCTCTTCTACGCGATGCATCAAGTGCAATATCTGGTGTCAGCATCCAGCCTCCCCCAAAGTTCCGCTCAAAACTCCGAAACTTCGGCCGGGACAGGAAATTCGCGTTCCTCTTCCTGCACAAAGACCCAATACCACCATCACAGCTAGCAACACCTTCAGCGCACACGGCCCAGCGCATCAAACAACAGGCCCCTCAGACGAGCATCAGGGCTTTACTCTATTGGAGCCAGACCTGCCTTTTCCGCGACGAAAGTAGCCATGTCCCAGTCTTCGCGCGACATGGACGCGTCTTCCAGCAACGACGCGCCCCCAACACCCGCCGACGAAGGCACCAGCACGGCGCAGCGGATCCTCAAGCGAGCCGAACTCTCTCGTATCACGCGTCTTTTGAAGCACCGGCTCGAGATTGCGCAGTATAAAGTGGAGCGGAAATGGCAGCATTTCAGTCTTAAATCTGTCACGCCGCAGATGGAGCAGGAAGTTCTCTTGGCTTCGCGGCGGCAACAGCAGCAGCAGCAAGGATTGCTGAATGGTGCGAGTTTGCCCATGAGTGAGTCGAGTGCCACGCCGCCGCCGCCTTTGCCGGTACAAGGCCAAGGATCACGCGCAGACAGCGCGCAAGACGCGTTTCAGGAGTTGCCTTTAACACGACCAGGGCCACCGGCTTCCTCTCCGCCGCGTGCCACCGAAGATGCCTTTCTCATTCCAGACCTCCCAATTCGATCGCGATTCCAGGAGAGTAGTGTTCGCGGCGATGAGGCCACAGCCGGGCCAAGTCTCCATGCACACGCATACGGTCCTGTAGCATCGGTTGGCTATGGCGTCTCGCCGCGTAAAAGGACACGCACACAGAGTGATGAAGATCACGACAGTAGTGACATGGGCCGTGACGGGTCGCCGCTCAAGTATCGCGCCGCAACGCCAGCGTCACGTAATGGCGCTGTTGGGTTTGATCATCAAGGTTTACCGCGAACGCCGCCGCCTTCAACACCGCCGCCACAGTTCCGCGCAGGTCTCACAGGCGCGTCGCGTGGACCCTCTGGCGGACGTGGCCAAGCCACCCATGCAGCCTCCTTTAAAGATTCTGAAGAAGGTGCTGATTTGCTCTTGTACCTGGCCACCTCACCCTCGCCAGCCAAAGCGAGACGGTCGCGTGATTTCTTGCCTGTTCCGTCGCCGCGTAGTGCAGGCCATCCACAGCACCTCTTTGGCCATCCCGCCCATGGCACGCCGCATTCAGCCCATCACGCACAGCACACCTCAGGTCCCTTCCAGTCACCGCCACCACTCTTGCGTGCCTCGAGTCAGGTGAATACCCCTGTCGGCGGCGGCTTCAACCTATCCGAGTTTCTCAACTTTACACCCTCACCGGCACAAGCGGCCGCGCAACATCATCCCGCGTTGCATCTCTCTATGAATGGCCAGATGCTCTCAAGTCGCTTGGCCGCTGCTGCAGCATCCGCATCGCACGCCACAAACGCAGCTGGCATGATGGGCACACCGCCGACTGGACAGGCCTATGGCGCCTCTGCCAACCCGAAAGTATCGCCCATCAAACTAACCTATGACGCGCATCAGGCATCACCGTCTAGAGCAGCCAGTGCGAGATTGTATGGCCCTGCACGGGAAGATTCAGGTGGCGGCGGGTATCTGGAGGCGGCCTTGGGGTCACCTTCACGAAGGGCGAGTGCAGGCGGTGCGCGGGGTACGGCGGCCGCTGTCTCGGCGAGAGGTACACGACTGGACTACCTATAGAGGATGTGACCCCTCTGATCTGCGAGGTTGTATAGAGGCACTTGTATCGGGGATATGTATTGCAAATGACTTCTGACTTTATGAATACTGCTCCATCACCTCCCAGGAGTGTGCTTAGAGCGTGAAGAGCGTGTTGGCTACGTCGAGCGGGTGGCAGCACGACAATTGCGGACGCTGGGAGTAGTTACCCACACGCATCTCCTCACGGACACTGTTGAGCAGCTGGAGGTAGCTCTGCTGTGGGTTCTTGAGTAGAGCGTTGCGAAAGGCAAAGGACATGGCACCTTGCCCCTGTCCTGCAATCGACGCATCCGCTGACGTCTGATCATCCTTGCACCCTGTAAAACAAATGACATCGGCAGGGGCCGTCTTCATGGCTTTGATTTGCTCGCGGTTGCTAGAGCCGGATTTGGTCACTTTACTGAAAAGGCCTGAAGCACCCTTGAGGACACCGCCAATGTCATTGGAGAGGTACGACTTGCCCATGCCCAAAAGACCTTGACCGGCATCCTTGAGCAAGTTGGGCTCCTTGAGGACACCACGGGTACTGTACATGTATGGCAGGTCCAAGATACTGCCCGAGTGGCAGCAGTCAAAGATGGCCGTCAATCGGCAGCCTGGTGGCAACGTCTTGACGCAAATGTCATGCATAATGTCATCCGTGATGTGACCGGGTTGCGTACGTTCCATGTCGACGGGGTAGATGCACTCGTCAAAGCCATCCTCCTCATCGCCATCAAGGTCTTTCGTCTTGCCGCCGTGGCCAGAGTAGTGGAGGAATAGGTTGTCACCGGGTTTGGCACCTGAAACAAGCCATTGCATTGCGCTCAGGATGTTGTCACGCGTAGGTACGCCGCGTGGGTTCTGCTGGTCGTCCGTCTGTTATGTTAGTCTATGCGTGACAACGTGAACGACGCACCAGAATAACCATATCTTGCTTGTTGAAGCCGTATCGCTCCGTGAGAAACTGAACCATGTTGTGGACATCTAGATATAATCAGCATTCATACATCAAAGCACGGCATCATCACCGTTAATGCACCCGTTCAGCTTTGCCGAAGTCCCGTCATAATTGATACCAATCAACAAACCACGCTTACGTCCATGAAGATCGGAGAACTGGTACTGCATGTTGCCAACGCCAAACAGTCCATTAGCGTCATTCTCTAATGTTGAAAGGGTTGAGTTACGCTCTGTGATCCAGTCGGCGGGGCATGTGGAGCACCATATCCCTGCGGTGGCTGCATCGGCGGCGCTTGACCATACTGTGGCGCATTGTTCCAGTTGGGAGGAGGGCCTTGAGGTACACCATAGGCATTCTGGTTGGGATTGTAGCCGCCTTGCCCTTGTCCACCGCCATAACCGCCTTGTTGATAAGGTTGCGAAGATCCGTACCCGGAACCATAGTTGTTCCCTTGCTGGTGCTGCTGCTGATAATTCTGACCAGGGAACGACATGATCACTCGTTTGACTGAGCCCTAATGTCGTTATAGACTCTCTATCGATCTCGCTGGTCGTTGCGGTTTCACGGCGGGGAAAACACATGGGAGCGCGTTTCAGATGGCAAATAAAGGAACGGCCCAGGTTCATTCTACATTGACATAGGTAAGTGAAGCATACCTACGTGCGGACTTAGGGAACAGCCTCCGACACCTCTCGAACCCAAGCAGCCGTTTCCAACACACTCGGCATCGCTTGTTCTGCGGGTATGGCAGCATGCAACTTGCCCAGCCGAAGATAAGAATCAAACCGCTCATACGTCTCAAGCACCTGATCCTGTGCCAGCTCCAACAAGACCCTGCCGACCGATTCTTGCTCTTCATCCAAGTACAAGCCTAAGGCTTCCCGATAGAGTGTAAACGCATCCGGCAATCCAGCTCGAAACTTGCGATGAGCCTCGAGGAGTTGGTCTGGTGCCGTTTGCTTATTGCCCATGCAAGATCGCAACGGCTGTGTGATGCCATCGGCTGTCAGAGTAGTCAGCTGGCTAACGGCGAGTTGCAGCTGGTCTTGAAGCTCAAGCCGAGCATCCTGCATGTTTTCAACGGGGCGAGAGAGCGCGCCGGCAGCTAGACGCGCGAGACCCGATGAAGCGAATTGGTAGAGACCAGAAGCAGAAAAGAGATCGCCACGCGTCGCTGCATCCCAGAGCGAGACGCCTGCATCACCATGGACGCCTTCCGCTGTTGTTGAAGTTTGTGCAACTTGATCTTGAGAGCCAGGCAGGTGTTCGAGTTCAAAGCCGGCCAATTGGTCTCGGAGCAACAACAAATGTTTGATAAAGAAGAGCAAGCCATGGGTGCCATTCTTTCTGCGCATCGCCATGCTCGCAGCCAATAAACTCGAGAGACATCCTCGCACCACTTCATGCGCTAGTGCGTCAAATAGACTGCTCTGCACGAGTCGATAGACTTTCGACAAGAGTGCAATACTCGTGCGCAAGGTGATGTACCAGTCTGCGCTACTGCCCTGCAAGCCCGACTGGACCGTCTCTGAATCATCAAAGACACTGACACTTGTCGAGGGCGCTAAAGAAGGCGTGCCGCTGGTACTACGTGGTGGCAGAATTGGACGATGACGATGTCGTCGAACGAGTTTGCCATGATAGTCGAGATCAGCATCGGTCGGTGTATACCCTGTAATCGTCTTTGCAATCGCGGAGCGGGCCAACACGGCGATGCGATTTTCAAGCTCGACGAGCGTTGTCGCAAATAAGGGCGCCAAGCTCTTTTCATCGCTGTGGTCGAGCATATCGGGATGGCTTTGCGTTTGGAGACTGGCACAGACTTCACAGAGACGTGTGAGACTGGTTTCGGCGGCAATACGCGGACTGAGTGCGTCGGTAAAGGCCGTCGCGAGACCAGCTTGATAGGCGGCAAGCGCTCCGCCGCCGCTTGTTGAAAAGAATGCATAAAAGAGTGCTTGTTCGTCTGCCGCGAGATTGCGTAGAAATGACACGGCCGAGGTGGCAAATGCATCGAATTCGGTTATGAGACCGAGTTCTTTAAAGGTGGTGGTGATGGTGTTTGACAAGAGCGTCTTGCGCGTCGCGCAGTAGGCGGCCAGACAGTCATTCAGCAAAGACTCGTACTCAACATGACCTTGACAAGCTTGATTCAGACGCAATAGCAATGGTGCCATCGTCGAGGCCAAGCCCCGAAACTTTGTATAGAGCAAGGCGGCATGGGTATTCTTGTTGAAGCCATTGCTTGTGAGCTTGCTCTGGACGTCGGCGGTAACCTGACGCAGTGAATTGTTGAAATGAACACGAATCAATGTGAGTGCCTTGGTCATGCACTGACGATAGCTGCGCGTGTAGACTTCTGCATCGAGATAGTCTGGATGCTGCTCCAAAAAGATGAGCGCAGCATCGACGCGATCGAGCAGTTCGTGATAGACAGGCTGCAAGACGAGGTCACTGCCGGGCACATTGAGCAGACGTGTTGCCGTTGGCAAGTAAGCAAAAGGTTGCAACGTCTCTTTGACGCTGTCGGCTAGCCCTGCGAGATGCGCTTCGTCTGCTTCAAGCGCGTCACAGCGTGTTTGGAGTTCATGCGTTTGGGCAGCGACAGCATCAAAGCCGCCTTTCAGACGTGCCAGCAAGGACAACACAACGTCTGCCTGATCCAGAATGGCGCGACAGGATGCAAGGCGTGCAAGCGACGTGGCCTTCACTTGTTTAAGCTGCAAGTCTTGCAAGTCTTCGAATGCGTCACCCTCATCCAATTCATCCTGGGAAGAACGATCGTCCCCGTCTAAAGCCTCCCAAGCCGTCGCTTCACGTGGCAAGGTGACCTTGACGTGCCTTTGCTCGTGAAAGGAGCGCGTGCGTCTGTAGACGTGTGCCTTTGGCGGCGCGTGGACAATTTTAGGCGCGGCTGCTAGCAGAGGCGGCGAAGGAGATCGAGCCTGGGTGGGTGACGGCGGCCTGAGGTCACTATAGGCGTATAGATAGTCCTCCATGCATGTCCTCTTGACCTAGGCCCTCTTGGTCGCGTTGTTTGGATGCGGTTGACTTGAGAACGACGAGAGAATGAAGCAGCATCTGTCCATCATCTACAAGTATACAAGTACAAGTACTACAACTAGACTAAACTAGCAGCAATGGCAACAAATACAGCTCAGAAGCCACTCGGTGATGGCACAGTCAAATACAAGCAGCCCTTCATTGTCTTCAGCGATTTTGATGGCACCATCACATTGCAAGACTCGAATGACTACCTCACCGACAACAGTGCGTCATGCTCGATGTAATCAGCGACAGAAGGCTAACAGCAGTCGGCTTTGGCAAGGAGAGACGTGTTCACTTGAACCAAGAGGTGCTCAAGGACAAAATGAGCTTCCGAGACTCGTTTGCAGAGATGCTCGAGAGTGTCAAGACGCCGTTTGATGAATGCGTCCAGCTCTTGCTCGACAATGTCCAGCTTGACCCGGGATTTGCTACTTTTTACAAATGGTGCCTCGAAAAGGACATTCCGGTGGTCGTGCTTTCGTCTGGCATGCAGCCGGTCATTCGGGCCCTCTTGACGAAGCTCATTGGACCTGAAGCGGACAAGATTGACATTATTTCCAATGCCGTTCAGAAGAAGGACGATGGTTCCTGGGACATTCTCTTCCGTGCGTCTTTCTCCCACTGGACTTGCGCTTGCTGACCTCTAGATGATGACTCTCACTTTGGTCACGACAAGTCCCTCGCCATCCGTCCTTATGCCGCTTTGGAGGACCGTCCCAAGATGGTCTACTGCGGCGATGGCGTCAGTGATCTCTCAGCAGCCCGCGAAACAGACTTGCTCTTTGCCAAACGCGGCCGCGATCTCGTCACCTATTGCATCCGTGAAAAGATGCCTTATACGACGTTCGACTCGTTTGCAGACATCCATGCCGTTGTGGCCAAGTTGCATGCCGGCGAAACGACCTTGGAGCAGATTGCAAAGGACCAGCTGGCCCAGAATGAGCAGTAATATCTCATTCGCATAAATTGAATAGACATAGACATAGACGAACCACGACCATCTTGCTAAGCCTCGCCTTGCTCTTCCTCTTCTTCTTCTGATTCTTCACGCACAGGCAACGTTGCACCTGTGCCATCACTCATTTGAATCGCAGGCACAAACCTGCGTCGATCCATCGGACACTGGCCTTTGGAACTCTCCTGATTCAGCCATTTCAATAGACAATGCATGTGAAAGACATGAGTACATTTGCCCCAGACTAGTAGTCAGCATCAGACAGTATATAGAGAGATAGAGACGCGTACTGAGAGGACATTGATCGCCTGGCGCCTTGCAGTCTGCGCAGGTGCCATCAAAGGCGACGCGACAGATGCCACAGACGTCGTCCTGCGCTACTTTCCACTGCCAGACGGCGACAGCATGCCAGTCTATCGTCAGTGCTGTGACTGTAGTTGGATGACCTACCCTTGATGGTTACCTTCATGTCATGCTCTCCAATGGCTAGCTAGCTATCGTTGTATCACGCGTCTGTTGGTTCGTTTCTTCCTTCAAAGAATTTCTTTCTTCCCGGACGCGACAAGCAACCCAAGAGACGAAAGCGATCAAGGTCCTTCTTTATAGCCTCAAGCCCAAGCAAAGCAATACATCAAGGGCCCGGCATGAACAATCAGATCCCAGTCATCGGTATCTTCCTTCACTTGCCCGCATCCAAACTAACAAAACCAGTCCTTAAGGAAGGCACCGACAACTCGCAAGGACGCGGCCAACTCATTAGCAACATCAATGCCTGTATCGCCGTTCAAGACACGATCCGGACGACGCTCGGCCCGCTTGGTGCTGATAAGCTGATGGTGGATGCACAAGGCCATGTGACCATCTCGAATGACGGTGCCACGATTATGAAGTTGCTCGATATCGTGCATCCGGCCGCCAAGACACTTGTCGATATCGCGCGTGCACAAGATGCCGAAGTCGGTGACGGTACCACCTCAGTTGTGGTGCTAGCAGGTGAGATGCTGAGAGAGTGCAAGACGTTTGTCGAAGATGGCGTGTCGCCGCAAGTCATCATCAAGGGGTACCGCAAAGCAAGTCAGCTTGCCGTCAACAAGGTCAAGGAATTGGCCGTCAAGGTGGACAAGCGCGATCAGGTCAAGTTTAGGGAATTGCTCATGAAGTGTGCCGCCACGGCCATGTCGAGCAAACTTGTGCACGCCAATGAAGCCTTCTTCACGAAGATGGTGGTGGATGCCGTGCTCTGTCTCGATCAGGATGACTTGAACGAAAAGCTGATTGGCATCAAGAAAGTACCCGGCGGTGCCATGCAAGACTCCATCTTTGTCGATGGTGTCGCTTTTCAAAAGACGTTTTCCTATGCCGGTTTCGGTCAACAGCCTAAATCCTTCAAGAACCCCAAGATTGCCTGTCTCAACGTCGAGCTTGAACTCAAAGCCGAAAAGGACAATGCCGAAGTACGCGTCGAGCAAGTCTCTGAATACGACGCGATTGTCGACGCCGAATGGCAAATCATCATTGACAAACTTGAACTCCTCGTTCAGACCGGCGCTAAAATTATCCTCTCGAAGCTACCGATCGGCGATCTCGCCACCCAGTTCTTTGCCGACCGCGACATCTTTTGCGCCGGTCGTGTCACAAGCGATGATCTTAACCGTGTGACGCAAGCGACCGGTGCAGCCGTGCAATCCACCTGTTCCGACATTCGACCTGAACATCTCGGTGCCTGTGCCTCCTTTGAAGAACAACAAGTCGGTGGCGAACGCTACAACCTCTTTACAGGCTGTGTTGCCGCCAAGACCTGTACCCTCATCCTCCGTGGCGGTGCTGAGCAATTCATTGCCGAGGTGGAACGATCGCTGCATGACGCCATCATGATTGTCAAGCGTGCCATCAAAAACACCGAGGTGGTGGCGGGCGGCGGTGCCATTGAAATGGAACTAAGCCGATACCTGCGAGACTACTCACTGACCCTCGCCGGCAAGCAACAACTCATCATTGGCGCCTTTGCCAAAGCACTCGAAGTCATCCCGAGACAACTCTGTGATAACGCCGGCTTTGACGCAACCGATATCCTCAACAAACTCCGCATGCACCACGCTCGTGGCGAAACCTGGGCCGGTGTCGATATGGCCTCGGAGGGGGTTGCCGACAACCTCGCCAAGTTTGTCTGGGAACCGACAAGTGTCAAGGTGAATGCGATTGCTTCGGCAGCTGAGGCGGCCATGATGATTCTGAGTGTCGATGAGACGATTAAGAATGAACAGTCGCAGCATGCACAGACGCCCAGGGGTGGATTGCCGCCGGGTGCGGCACAACGGGCGTTACGTGCACGAGGACGTGGACGTGGCATGTAAGATGTTTAGCTTTTCTTGAGGGCCATAGCTGAAGCATAAATTCATCATTGCATGTGCAGTGGCAAGCACAGCTACAAGACTTGTTCGTGTAGCTATACGTGGTGGGAGTCTTTCATTGTGTGAGTTGAGTTACATGTGTTTCGGGTCAGAATGTGTGGGTCAAAACATCCCACCAACAAAAAGTCCTCCGGGAGGATAATTCCGTTTTTGGAACATCCTCCGGAGGACGGTGAATGTCCTCCCAAAAGTCGCAAGAAAAAAATTGAACTCGTGCCGACTCGACTTACGACTAATTATCGGGCAGGAGTAGAGATACTCTAGCCATGATGACTCAAGCGTTCTATCGTGTCACGAGGTCTATGAAAGATGTCTCCGTTGGTTTGGCTTGCTAGTAAGCTCAAAATATCGATCGTCGGCGCACTAGCGTCCATTATTTTCTCCGGCATATGTCGTACTGTGGTAATCTGCTGCATCAGCTGCATCCAGACAGCCTTGTCTTCCGGAACCTTTCTTGTGAGGATGACTAGAAGCAGTTGATGCCACTGTATCTTGATAAAGTGCTGCGCTGAGCTTCGGTACTCGGAGTAGCAAGACTTACGCACCAGCGATAGCCAGGGGTCGTGGGCTAACAAGGATGACCCGCTCGATGACCACTTGGACGCATTCGTGTTTGGAAAAGATGTCATGACGATTCGCTTTTGGACGGCGGTTCCTCTGACGAGAACGATGATGCAGCTGCTGCTGCATCTATCTCGCCGCGACGAGAGGGACCTGCCATACAGGACGTAGCTTGTGATTCTGATCAGGCTGCTCATGAGCTGGAAGTCTTAGCTACATCAGATGATGCTGTTCCTGGTGCTCATTGCTTGGAGACTGCTACCCTTATTGCCTATGAGACGGATACTTCGGCTAACTTTCTTCACGACCAGGACGCTGCTGCGACTGATGCTGATGATTGTTGTGATATAAAGCTCCTCGGCCTCACCAAAGTGCGGAAGTACCTTTGGTGAGGTGGGATAACCGTACGCAAACCCGGGCATGATAATGATATGGATACTCCTGCTGATATTACTCGTGAAAAGGAAGCTTCGGTGACCGATGCTCATGATACGCATACTTCGGCAACCCTTACTTATGACCCCGCTGCTGCTACAGCCGGTGCTCGTGACGAGGCTTCCGCTGTCACAGATGCTCATGGTACGAATGCTACTGTCGCGGATGCTCCTGACACAAATAGATGGATTCCTGAAGCTTCTACTGCCACTGCTGTTGCTGCTGCTGCTGTGACGACACGAAAAGAGCCGCGAAGGAGAGAAAGCGGGCGTTCTGCAACTACTGGTATGCAGGATAACGCAGTGCCTCGAAGAAGTAACCGCAAGCGCCTTAATCGATAGCCAAGATGGTCATTTAGTGTGTAGATTATCGCCCGGAAGTGTAGTTGAGGTTTACAGTAAGTCAAAGGCACATAGCTATCAGATCAAGCGAAGAGTGCACGCGATCTAGTGACGTCCGAAACGCAACTCGCAATTTTCTTTCGCGATTTTAGGGTGGATATTCGCCGTCCTCCGGAGGATGTTTCAAAAACGGAATTATCCTCCCGGAGGATTTTTTTTTGGTGGGATCTTTCTGCCCGCCGGGTCAGAATCACAAAACTCATCCCGAGCTCTGAATGTTGTTCATGACTTCATTGGCACAACTGACAACAGCCATCGCTCCAAGTCGATGAATCAAGCTAGGAGAAACGAAAAATGAATAGGCATCTTGGAGCTTAGCTGCTGCAGCTGGAAGCCGCGGTAGGGAGCACTGACCTACTTCGGATCAAATTGACGAGACGTGTCTGCAGATATCGGAAGACATTCATTTGGCGAAATGTGCCCACCCAGATTGGATATCCGAGATCCCGATCTATTTGTCAGATCTTCTCCGGCGCCGATATTCTTGTGGGCTAATGAGACGTATCGCCCTCGGGCAGTCCACAACTGTGACTTGTCGCCCTCGGGCGGTCCACAATTTGTTGCTTCTTCACTTTCACTATAAGTGAACCGCCACCCATGCTGTAGTTGCAATAACATCACACGTCTGCAGGTCGCACAAGTACAGGCTCAGTACTGCAGGCGCGCGTGTACTGCAACATCCGCGCACCATGCATCTACAGCTGCAATTGAGATGCTTTCGGACATTCTACACGCTTTTCATCTTACGGAAGGTAATAGCACCCCCACCGGCTCCAGTGACACAGCTCGAACAATTTCATCAATTGCAAGCGCTAGCACGGGAATGGAATGAGCAATGGAGCCGCATGCTTCATACGCTCACATGCACGCAATTGACGTTCAGACTTCGAAAGATGATCACCATCCCTGCAACAGATCCTACATCGTGCAATTTCGCTTGTGCGTTCGAAGCCACGGATTTCCAAAGCATCGACGCTCATCTACAACTCATGAACCACGAAGTCTTTGGCTTTACTTGCCTGAGATCACCTACCACATGCCTTATGACTCTGGGACGAGAGTTGACAATTTCACCACACTCCAATCCTTTACCTACAACGACCTTCTCAAGATTTGATCGGATTCGAAGGCTCGTCGAAGCAGCGAGTGTCTTGACGGCTACAGTTTGCGCACAGCAGCTGGCTGCTCTTCGAAATTTTATGACGCCGGGTGAAAAGGGAAATATTTGGATTACATTGCCGGAACGGCTTTGCAATCTTTTGCTGATGATTCGAGAAGCGATTGATCAACCTTCGACATCAAATCAAGGGCCCGCTACCGACCGTCAGTGCGCGTGTGACGCTGTCATTCATCATCCTTCTGTTTTGTCAGTCTCGCAACACCCTGCATTTGTTCCCTTGGGAATTCAACACTTGTTCGCCACTTGTGATCCAGGAGAAATCATTGCGACTACAATTAGAAACGGATGGGTATTCCATTCAATGGTGGAGAACTTTCCCCAGTTTTCATGCATTTGGCAGTATGGCTGTCCTGCTGTTGAGGTCTTACTTGCACTAATGGAGTCTGGGCCCCTGCAATAAGCTTACAAGGATGTAGAGATCCGCAGCCAGGGTTGATGCAAGTTCATCAGCAGTTCGCACAGTAACGTTTCGAAATGAGCTGCCGCTTATCTACTACGGCTGCATCTAAGCAGTTTCTCGCGATTGATTCAATTCAACGGTCAACACGTCCGCCGCTACAGCTGACTTGCTACCTGAGATCTTATCTAGCATCCAATCGAGGCAATAGGCATCTATCTTTGGGCCTCCATCTGAATATGCCAGCGAGCTGTTCAATGTTTGTTCCTCCACGTGTACATACGCATCTTCGAACACTACGTTGTGCCAAGCGGTTTTTTATTTGCGATTGACTCAATGGATGAAGACTCCTGATCTTCCGGTGAATTCAGCTTCAGATACTGATATAAATAACTTGCATCGCCCACATGCATCCAGATTTGAACAGTGGGCACTACTGCAGCTCTGAATTTCTGCACACGGCATCCACATCACGGAAAAGGTCAACCACTCTTTTGAAGTGTGCCTGAGTATGCTTCAGTAGTGCCACATCGAACTCGCTACGTCAAACACCTACAGCTATTGCACTTTTAGTGCCAGAAAGCTCTAATTGCCTGTTGAATAACTGCATTGCGAACAATTAATTTTGCAGGCGAACACTTCCCCTATTAGAAACAAGGCTTATTGCTATCGCTATCGCGATATGCATTTCCAGCTGAAATATGGATGGGCAAATGCATGCTGTGTAGCTTTGTTGCATGTACTTCAGCTGCACTTGATATTTTCATGGCCAAGGTCCGTTTTGGCGCCATCTCCAGCCACAGTGCAGCAAATCAACGAGATACGTCGATACCAGGTGATAGCACAATATTGGAGACAACGTTGGATTCGTATGTCCGAAACCCTAACATGTACGCACTTGACATTCAAATTGCGAAAGCACATTACAATTCCCTCAACAGATGATTTGTCATGTGACGTGGCTTGCTACTTGGAGGCCGCCGAGTTCCGCAGCATCGGTTTCGTGTTACAGCTTATGGACCATGAAGTTTTCAGCTTCACCTGTGTCAGAACATCTGACATATGCTTGAATGTTGCAGGTACAGATTTGACAATATCGCCACACTTCAATCCGTTGATCCCATCTTCACGGCTCGAAAGATTTCAAAGATTCATCCGGGCAGCATTTGATCTGAGCGATTCAATATGCATGAATCAATTGTCTACTACTAGAAATATTTTGGTACCAAATGGAAAAGGGTATAATTGGATTGCTTTGCCGGAACAGCTTTGTAAGATCTTCAAATTGATCAGACAAGCGCTGATCGAACCAACGACGTCTGGTCAAGGTCTTGGTCACCAATGTGTTTGTGATGCGATAATTCATTATCCTTCAGTATTGTCCACCAGTCAGGATGTTGAGAATTTGCATGTACCCCGAGGATATCAACGTGTCTTCGAGGACTGCAATCCTTTCGCAATCGCTCTCACAACGACAAGAGATGGATGGCTCTTCCACTCAATGTCGAGAACGTTTCCACAGTTCCCGTGCTCATGGGTAACTCGGTGTCCCCATCCAAGTCTTCTCGATCCGTTGGCGACCTTCAGTAACCCATGGCCTCCGCAATAAGAGTGCAAACACCAGTCGAACATTGTGGCAATATTCGCGCCTTGCGTCTGTCTTTCAACTTCTATAGATGCATTTGCATCTCTTGCAGTAGACTTGAGAATCATCGTACAGCAAGGCGTCGAATCCCTACAGTAGCCGTAGTGTCGCATAACTAGTCTTGAGGGGTAGCAGCATATGCATAGCACGCGGAAAAAGCACATCAAATCCATGACCGCGGTTGTACTACTTGATGATCCCATGATATTCGTAATTCAAACTCATTGTAGAATTACCTCCAGAGCTCAATGTTTTCTGGGCATCAATATCCTCTCCAAAGAAATCTGAAACTTGTCCTTGATCTTGGCAGGATAGATTTTAACCCATCGACTGATTCAACACAGAGCGATAACCCACTGTTGGCTCCAACCTGCTGCCAAGAGTTTCTCCCATGTGTTTGTTTGTCCAATCTCGCGGTCTATTTTGCTTTCTCGCGTGTTTGGACTTCGCATACGGCGAATGAGATGCGTTCTCCTGAATCGGACTTATGACTACATGCATTGTTTGCTCCGCAGCAAATTTTGGACTGTAATTTTGATCAGACACAGCAGACATCATGCAAATCTGAATCTAATCTGCGCGATGTGATCAAATGCAAACCAAAGGCTCGCTCAGTCTGTTGCAGTTGTATTCCGGATCAACTTGACCGGACGTAATTGCAGATATCGGAAAATATCCACGCGGCGAAATGTGCTCACCAGATTGGATATCCAAGATTTTGGTTTGTTTGTCTGGTCTTGTCCGGCGCCGATATACTTGTCCTTTGCTGAGAAGTGACGACCTCGAGCGGTGATGTGTCACTTCGTCGCAACTGGGGAATTAACACTTCTTCACTTTCACTACAACTGAACAGCCACCCTTGCCGTTGCTGCAAACATATGCATCTTCGAACACTATGTTCTGGCAAGCAGTTTTTCTATTTGTGGCTGACTCGACAGATAAATACTCCTGATATACTGGAGCGACCAGCTGTAGATGCATATATAAGTAGTTTGAATCACCCGGCCCACATGCATCCATATATGAACAGTGGGCACTGCTACAGCTTCCAAGTTCTGCACACGGCATCCTTTGACCTACACATTTATTGCATCTTCAGTGACAGGAAGCTCTAGTTGTCTTCTTAATAGCTGCATTGCAAGCAGTAAATTTTGCAGTCAGACTTTTCCCATTTTTTTGTCAAGGCTTACTCGCGCGATCGCGTGAGCCGATAGCGATCGTAATATGCTTTTTCAGCTGAGATATGAATGGACGTATGAATGCTGTGTAGCCTTCCTGCATATCCTGCAGTTGCAATTGATGTTTTCATGGCCAAATACCATTTTGGCGCCATCTCCCGCCACAGTGCAGCAGATAAACGAAATACGTCGATACCAAGCGATGGCACAATTTTGGCGACAACGTTGGATTCGCATGTCGGAAACTCTGACATGCACGCACTTGACATTCAAATTGCGAAAGCACATTACAATTCCCGCAACGAACGACCTACCATGTGACGTGGCTTGTTACATGCAGGCCACTGAGTTCCGCAGCATTGATTTCGTGCTGCGGCTCATGGATCATGAAGTTTTCAGTTTCACCTGCCTCAGAACATCTGACATATGTTTGAATGTCGCAGGTACAGAACTGACAGTAGCACCACATTTCAGCCCATCGACTCCATTCTCACGGCTCGAAAGATTGCAGAGGATTATTCGATCAGCATCTGATTTGAGCGACTCACTATGCATGAATCAATTCTCATCTATTAGGAATATCTTGGTACCTAATGGAAAAGGCTACAGTTGGATTGCTTTGCCGGAAAAGCTTTGCAAGATCTTCAAGTTGATCAGGCAAGCGCTAGGCGAGCCAATGACGTCTAGTCAAGGTCTTGGTCGCCAATGTATTTGCGATGCGATAATTCATTATCCTTCAGTATTGTCCACCAGTCAGGATGATGACAATTTGCATGTGCCCCGAGGATATCAGATTGTTTTCGATTCATGCGATCCTTTCAGAATTGCTCTCACAACGACAAGAGATGAATGGTGGTTCCACTCGATGTCTGCAACGTTTCCGCAATTTCCGTGTTCTTGGACAACCCAGTGTCCTGATCCGAGCCTTCTCGACCCCTTGGCAGCCTTCAGTAATCCATGGCCACAGGATTAAGAGTGCGAATGCCGGTCGAACACATGTGGCAAACTTCGCGACTGTGTCCGGTTCTTCAACTACTCAAGAACAAATTTCGTATTCTTTAGTCTAATACATAATCCGGGTTTGATACAAAGCCACCAGCAACTGCGTGCTCCGTCCAGGACCGTCCTGTCAATTTTTCCTTCCATGTGTTTGTTTGTCTGATCTCGCAGAGTAATTTGCTTCCTCGTGTGCCTGGACTCCTCACACGGTGGATGCGATGTATTCTCCGGAATTGCGCTTTCAGTTACAAATGCAGGTATCGTTTGCTCTGCGACAGATTACAGGTAGCGTTTTCAATTTGACACGTCAGACATCATGAAAATCATGCTCGGATCTGCTCGATGAGATGAATCGTATGTCAGACTCCTTCAACTTGATGCAGCTGCAAGACAATAATGAGTGTTCGCCGTACATCTTGCCCTTCAACCAGTTCTGACGCCTCAAGCTTACTGGTAGTTACAAGTATAAGTACTTGTTCCCCTGAGGAACTATTGAGGCATGCATACTTAAAAATTTCTCTCATCTGTAATAGACTGTAATTGCCGATTACAATTGTTTGTCAGTAGTTCTGGCGCCAACACAACCGGCTCGCATTCTTCCCTCAGCACGAAAATCAAAAGAAAAGAAACACATCTGCACCTTCGCGCAAACTTTGGGTACTTGATAGCAAGCTTCGTGATCATCCTAGATGGACCAACAGAGAGCTTTCTTCAATGTAATACTGCTACATATCCAGTGATAGTTTGCTATTCGCATATGTGATTGGGATCAGCAACTTGTCTTGGATAGCCAGCAACTTCGGACACATGTGCTTGAATATCCTTGAGCTGATGTTCTTTCGCAATGGATATGTCTACTCAAGTATCTCTGATTCGCTAGTTCAGTTTACAGTTGTTGGAACCAGATAGTACTCGATCAGTGACCAAGCTCATATTTATATTGACTTCACTGAGAGTTTTGAAAGGAAGGTAAAGTCTAGGCTAGAAATGCAGGAAGAAATCTTGATGGGGATGCCGTGTTGAAGGACATAACATGTGACTGCAGCTGTTCACGTGATGAGGCAGACATAGTTGAGCAACGTCAAATCGGTGTGCTCATGAAATTTGCTCACGGAAGTCGGAAGTAATGATCATCGCTGCAGGCTTCTACTATCACTGCGGTTTAGGTGTATTTGTAGGCATAAGTGGCTTCTAGAGTTTACGATACTGAACTAAAGCAATGACCCGGAAGCTCAGGGCTCGTCCTTGACGCCAGCAATGTTACAGATGCCAAGCGATGTTTGTTCCAGCAAGACAGTCTAGATACCTAAATGCTGATGCGAGCTCGCGGTAATTGTTTGTCAATTACGGTAGCTCCGTATTCTCCTCTGCTGCAGCTGTAGCTAGGTCAGGAATCTCATTGGTGCTGCTCGTTGCCAAACTACTGCAAGGGCTCGGAACTCAGACGACCAAATCAGCCGATTGTACCTTCGAGCTCTATAAATGGCCGCGAACTCAGCCTCAGCTGGGATCAGTTAATAAGGCAGCAAAAAGCCGCCTTGCTGTGTAAGATCAAGGGCTATCCTTACGAAAGCGACATATCGACCTGTTGACTGGTGTTGACACGTAATCCTTCATGTATTGGATTTGCCGGCTGCATCCTATTCTCATGCAGCTTTTGATTTTTCACTTGGTCATGGCTTCTACACCCAATCATCACAGCGAATCAGACGCCCATACAGCGGATCTAGCTGCCGCAAATCTACTTGAACAGGTTCGGGAAGTTCTACTAGAAGAGCTCGAGAGCTGGCCATTCGAACAAGTAATCAACACTCAAGCTCGTTGCAGAATGCTGAGTTATGAACTGAGAAAGCGAATCGAAATGACTCCTGATATGCCAGAACATTTATGTCCTGGTCTGTGTGAGCGTCAGAAGCGTCAACTCGTGGCATCAATTGACGCTGTGAGGTCAGTGGCTTTCATGGTTCAGGGGTTTTCATGCTTTTTGGTGCCCTTGATTTGCTCAGATTCTAATGGGGTCTATGTCGGATTTCCCGAGGCAGCTATCACTCAACCGAGCTTGTTCTATATGAGATCTTCAGCTATGCGAAGCATTGCGGAAAGGGCCCTGGCCATGGTTTCCGATATTTGCCGCAACCAGCTATCTTACGTTGGCGACATGCCATCTTGGGACAAGTTGGATCAGAAATTAGGCAATGTGCTCAAGTCAATTCACAAAATATGTAAGTTGGTGAGCTCGCGGCCAGCAATAGCCGATTCAGCTCGGCAACCATTGGCTCAAGTGGCAGTTACGGTAGCACATTTTCCGGCGATTTGTTTCTGTAGTGCCCGGATCACATATCCTTCGGTGATAAGCGTTATGCAAGACCGCAGAGTGATACCCGACGTTACACGGTGGGTGATCGACAGATATTGTCATCCTTTTACACTTGCATCTTACGCTGCGATGGACGGCTGGCAGCTCAGTGATCTGTTCCCGAATCCAGAAAGCTTTCCCTGCAGCCAGTCACGGTCACAATGTCCTCCCGTCGAGGTTTAAGGCTCGTGAATAATAGCCAGAAAGTGCTTCTTCGAATGCAGATGACTATATCATACATTCGGTGATTCAAACGGCAATGTCTTCGAGTAATTTGAAATGAAGGTGTAGGTCTGAACTTGTGCATTTGATAGTAGGCCTAGGTATAGCATGACTCAATAAATCGCGCTTGAAAGGGAATTTAGTTTCGGAACCTAGCTATGAGGATACTCGGGTCGCGTCTGCCATAAGAGTCTTCCCCAGCGCGCGCACAGAACCACCTGACGCACACCTCAACAACAAAAATACCGACCGACATTTCACGCGTTTCCTGCGGCGTAAGCCCTCTATGGAGGCCGCAATTGCGGATTTACGCGCGTGCAGTACCCTCAATATATCTGCCGTAGCTAGAAAGCATGGCGTTGGCAGATCAGCCCTCAGTCGACGCTGGAATGGCATCTCGACCTCGAAGCACCATCAAGTCGAAATCAGTCGCGCACTTAGCGACGAACAGGAATCTGGCCTCATCGACTATATCAGACGACAGAGCGAGCTCTGTTTACCACCTACACCATCTATGATCACGAATTTGGCCTCCGATTTGGCTGGCTATAGGGTCGGCAAAAATTGGGCCAACCGATTTGTTCAGCGGCACGCCCAGATATTGGACAGCCGATACCTCCACAACTTGGACCTGGCACGTCACAGAGCCGATTCCCTAGAGAGCTACGAACACTATTTCAATGTGCTGGGTGAGAAAATGGAGGATCTTGGCATCACCGCCGAAAATATCTACAACATGGATGAGAAGGGCTTCATGATGGGTGTGTGCAACAAGACGCGTAGGATCTTCACAAAGCAGACTTTCGAAGACAACAAGCTTCCCAGAGCTGGTCAAGATGGTAACCGAGAGTGGATCACCCTCCTAGCAACCATTTGTGCCGATGGGACTGCTCTCTCGCCTGCCCTGATTTACAAAGCAAAATCTGGAAATATTCAAAGTGATTGGTTGGAGGAGTTCGACCCGGAGGTCCATAAATGCCACTTTGCCAGTACTGCCAATGGCTGGACATCAGATGAGCATGGTATGGCCTGGCTTGAAGACGTTTTTGACAAGGAGACGAAAGTTAAAGCGAGGAGATCCTGGAGGCTTCTTTTTGTTGACGGCCACGGCTCGCATCTCAACCTCAAGTTCGTCGAAAAGTGCGAGAGCCTCAAGATCTTGTTGGCCTTCTATCCGCCTCACTCTACACACCGATTACAGCCTCTAGATGTCAGCTGTTTCAGCCCGTTGGCAAATTATTACAGTCAAGGCATCGATTCGATGATGATGAACGCAAACG
>QXDR01000024.1:0-26994 GCA_003717165.1 Protomyces inundatus | reverse complement strand
GACGGTTTACCAGGACTTAACATTGCCTGTCTCGACTGCACCGCCCAGCTGCCCTGGCTTGCCTCTTGGCTATGCGGTTTGCGCCGAGGGTCAAAAGGTCAGCGGTGGCAAGTGTGTCACGGCCTAGGTATTCATAGAGTCTCTTTCTAGCTGGACTAGATACAGTCTTCATAATTAAACGTTCAATTTGCTACTACCGACTGATTTCCAAGGTTACGATTGAGTCTTGCTCTGTTTAGCGTTGCGATGGCTGATCCATCTGAGTCTGAGCACGCCATGTCTTGGAAGGGAGGACTACTAGGTAGGTAAGCAAGCACATTCGTAGCTAAGAAGAATAATCTTGTACGGCTGCAACGAGTGATGACCTATACATCATCCGCATCATCAGACTCATCCGGATCATCTGCAATGATTGACGCCTTTCTCGTCTCCATGGGTTGCATGGCAATCCATTTCAAGCTCACCTCCACCTTGCGTGCGAATGACAAGCCCGCTTCCGGCAAGACACTATTGAATCGCTGGATAACATCCTTCAGGGCAAACACCTTGTTGTAGACTTCCATTTCGGGCACCTTGATGGCTTCCGACAAGGTGGCCGGCATCGGCTTGCAACGCTGAACGAGCTGAAGCATCTGCTCGACATCACCCAATCCGACCTTGTACGCTTTTGCAAAGGCCGTCTGTTCAATCATCTCGAAGAGATGGTTTTCATCAATCAGGTCGGCCGTGTCCTGTTCGCGCAAGCTGCGTGGCAGGCCTGTATGGGTCAAGCGTCTGAAGCGCGCCTGGCATTGTGCAGCTGATCGCGAAGACACTGTCGCTGCCACGGCATGCCAGTCGACCACGTCCTGGTGTCCGATAGCGGCGCGCAGCTTTGCGTCGTCTTGCGCATCCCAGGGTCGATGAGCGTGACGTTCGGTGGGTGGGGCGAGCGCGTTTCGGTAGTGGACAAAAACGTCCGAGTTGAGGCGACCCATGCGCAACCCAATCTCTTTCCAATTATTGCCGAGTTCTTCTTTGAGCGCCAACAGCTGAGCGTCTTCCGCTGCGGTAAATGTGGAGCGCTTTTCAAAGACACTGTAGCGACGTCTGAGATACATGTAGACGTTCTTGGGCTTGCGATTTGGAAAGAGGTGAATGAATTCGGCGTTGAGTTGGACTTTTTCAGCTTTGGGCATGTCGCCAGACACATCCCATATGAGTTCACAAAAGGCTTCTTCCGTGATGTCGCGTTCTTCGCAGTAGGAGCGTACGGCCTGCTGCATCGTCTCTTCTTCCTCCTTGGAGAGTCGACCGACGGCATAGGCTGGATTGGTCAGAGCATGTTCACGCCAGCGCTCTTCCATGGCCATGGCGGATTCAGAGACGGTATAGGTGCGAAAGATGCGTTCGATGGGCGTGTCATGACTCGAACGCTCGCGACCGACGGCAGACTGACGAGCGGCGGCTTGAGTCTTGGCATACTTGCGTGCGTCGGCCACCTTGTTCTTGACTGCTTGAAAGGGGTTCCCTGTAGCGTCTGTCTCTGCTTGACCAGACCCTGCTGTCTTTTGAGACTTGCGTTTCAAGTCACATCTTGGCACAATCATCGAGACGAGTTGTTTGACCTCGATATTGGTGCATGAGGCAAAGTACGGCTTGGCAAACTTGAAAAAGTCGGTTCGGTCAAAGCGTGTCTTGGTGAGCGACTGGGCAAGCTCTTCCATCGTGCAGCCCGATTTGTGGCAAAACTTGTGGATACAGCGCTCCATCTTACTGCGGCGCGCATGTAACGGTGTTGATGCGCCATGGGCCTGCGTTGCAGCAAGCGTTGCAGCAAGTGGGCCTTTGTTGGCAGGGGTGACAGGTCTGGCGGCGTCCATCATCGCAACAGCTGATTTCTCTTCAGTGACAACATCCATCTTCTTGTCTTGCGCCTCCTTGGAAGCTGCAGTCGCCGCAGCAGTAGCAGCAGCAGCGGCCGCCTTGCGCTGTCGCTTCTTTTCCTTGCGTGCGCGCTTCTCGCGTCTTTGCTCTTTGCGCTCTCTTTTGAGGCGCTTGCGTTCAGCAGTGGCGGCAGCAACGATGGCATCCGCTGAGTCAGGCGGGCCACCTTCTGCCTCCTCCCTGGAGCGTTTCTTGCCCATGCTTTGCAGTTTGTCGCACTTGTCCTAGTGTTGGTTCCAGATTTTTATTTTTGTAGCGTCGCAGCAACCCAGTACAGGTACAACTTGTTCAAATGATGCTTTGCTAGGTAGCGCAAGGGGATGCTATATGCATATGCTTTGTCAATCTAAGATCCATCTATCCCTTCATGTCTATCGCTTCCGTGAAAGCACTTGATTCGCAATCGATTCAAGCGCATCGCGACTCGGACCTGCCGGCAACCGATGCAATGCTTCAATCGCAGCATCCTTGTACTGCGCCGCCAGCTGCTGACTGAGTTGCAGACCTTGTGATTGCTGCGTGAGTACGCGCGCCGTGTCACAGTCGCCTGGCTCGGAGAATTTACGCTTAATCATGGCGCCCAACTCGGCGTGTTGGCGCCAGGCGTAGAGCACCGGTGCTGTGGCGAGGCCCAATTTGAGGTCTGCGCCGGCAGGCTTGCCGAGTGTTTGCGCCGAGACGGTATAATCGAGCATATCGTCGACAATCTGAAAGGCGAGACCGAGATTCTTGCCGAATGCATAGGCGGCGTCGACGGCGTCTTGACTTGCGCCGCCGAGGATGGCGGCTGCGCGACAGCTTTTCGAGATGAGACTGGCAGTTTTGAGGTAGGTCTTTTGGAGGTAGTAATCCATCGTGCTGTCGTGCCCTTCGTCAATCGTATTCTTGAGCTGCATGAATTCTCCCTCGACGAGGTTGGCAATGACCGTCGCCAGAAGTTCAATGACTTCGGGATGCCGTAGTCGTGCCAACGCCACGGAAGCGCGGCCGAGCATGTAGTCGCCGGCGAGGACCGACATTTTACTGGAAAAGGCAAAGTTGGCGGAAGGTTGACCCCGTCGCATTTCAGATTCGTCAATCACGTCGTCATGGAGCAAGGAAGCGGCATGAATCATCTCTGTGATCTCTGCCAGTCGTTTTTGACTCGCCGTGATGTCTGCTGCGTCGTCGTCTGCCAAGAGCCCTTGCGCTGGACTGGACGGATTCCGGTCGTTGAGCACCGACAGTGGCGAGAGTGGTTCGTCAACGCGTGAGGCACCGGAGGCATGGACACGCGTGACCGTCTTGGACATGAGCAGCACGAGCAACGGCCGTATCCGTTTTGCGCCGTCATCACGGACATAGTACTTGGCGACGGCATCGAGATTGATGTCGACGCTGCCGAGAAGTTTGTGGATATTAGAGGTCAAGTTGGACATTTCGCCAGCAACCAACGAGGCTGGATCGAGAAAGGGCGCTGTGCCATCTTGCTCGACGAGCTTTTGCGCCGAGTCGAGGGCGGTTGTGAAGGTTGAGCTGCAGCGAAGGGTCTGTTGCGGCGGACAGATGTGTCGTATGCTCGCCAAATCTCGTCTTTGCCATAGGCTGCTATGCCTGGCTGATCTGATGCATGCTCTCTGCATACTGTCGCTTGCTCTCGCTTGCTCTCGTATCGAATGCAAGGAGCTAGCTGGCAGTTGTTAGCCTAGGCAGGTAGGTAGGTCAGCTTGTGCTCAAGAAAGTTTGACGCAGCCATCGACAGAGACAAGCAACTGCAAGGCCTCAACAGAAAGCATCGGAGAGCAGGGCCTAGCAAGCCAGAAGATCCTATCAACAGCATGCCGCTTCATCATGTCGCATCCCATCTACAAAACGCATCCAGGGCGCGATCAAGCATCACCTCCATCCCGCTCTCCAAGATGAACCTCGCCGTCTCACTCGGTCTCTACAAGCAAGGCTTCCTCAGCAGCGTTGCGCGCGGGTCGATCATGGGGCCCGATGAGATCTATACACCGACCACACCGGAGAATGTAGCGACACGGCGGCTATGGCTTGGCCTCAAGTATAGAGACTCGGAACCGGTGCTACGGAATATGCATGTCATCAGCAAGCCGTCGCGCAAGATTTGGATGAGTTGTGGTGAGCTTCAGGAGTTGGTGCATGGCCGCATGGGCGCGGAGATGGTCAAGGGACTCGTGCCGGGTGAGATTTGCTTTGTGGGTACAGACAAGGGTGTCATGGAGGTGCGCGAGGCCATCAAGCGGCGTATTGGCGGTGAGGTGCTCTTACGGGTCGACTAGACTTGACAAGCCCTTCTAGACCTCCTGCATTCTGTTTATAGCCCAGCATCGACAAGCCTGTCCTCCTTCATGTTCATTGCCCGGGTGTGACCTTGTACCTGTTCAGCTGGCTCTCGACATCAGACCACCCATCCTCTCCTTTCTGAAGAAAATGGCGACAGACCTCTCGCGCTGGCGTCTTGCTCAGGATGCTCCTGTCGGTGTCCAGCGATGGGAGTACCTCTCGCCCCAAGCTGCCAAGAAGCATCCGCTCTCGACACCTGAAAAGTACTTTCTCGGTATCCCCATTGACGCGCCAAAACTGAAAAAACCGCAAGACGCGTTGGCTGCTGCGCGCAATGGCTTTGAATTCTATAGACATCTGCAACTGCCGGATGGACACTGGGGCTGCTTCTATGGTGGCCCTTCTTTCTTGCTACCAGGCTTCATTATTGCCTTGTACGTTGCCGAACAAACGATTCCCGAGCCGCAACGTCTCGAGATGATTCGCTTCCTTCGATCGAGTGTCAATAAAGACGGCGGCTGGGGCATGCATGCCGAAGGTCCCTCGACTGTCTTTGGCACGGCCTTGTACTACGTCTCGGGCCGCATCCTCGGTCTGCCCCCGACCGATTCACTCTGCGTCAAGGCACGCACAAAACTCCACGCCATGGGCGGCGCGACCGGCATCCCACAATGGGGCAAATTCTGGTTAGCGAGTCTCGGCGTGTTTGACTGGGAGGGCATTAATCCGGTCCCGACCGAGTTTTGGCTCTTGCCAGAGTGGGTCCCCATTCATCCTTGGCGTTGGTGGATCCACACGCGTGTCGTGTACCTGCCCATGTCCTACATCTTTTGCAATCGCTTTACAATGCCGGGGAATGCGCTGACTGCGGCATTGAAGGAGGAGCTCTACATTGAGCCGTACGACACAATCTGCTTCACAAAGCACAGAAACAATGTCTCGCATCATGATATTCTCAAGCCGCATTCATGGCTTTTGCGCATCATCAACCTGCTCCTCATCTTTTGGGCCACCTATCTGCGTCCGAAATCCTTGCATGAAAAGGCCAACGAGCGCGTGATCCAACTCATCAAACGTGAAGATGAAAATACGGGATACGCTTGTATCGCGCCCGTCAATGCCGCCATGCATCTCTTGTCCAACTACTGGACCTATGGCAAGGACTCGATGCAAGTCCAAAAACAGACGGAACGCGTGTGGGACTACATGTGGATTGATCATCGAGGCATGACGTCGTCCGGTACAAACGGTGTGCAAATGTGGGATACGGGCTTTTCAGTTTCTTGCTTGGCAGAAGCTGGCTTGGCGCATGAGGCGGCGTTCCAAGGCACACTAGACAAGGCGCTCGACTTTCTCGACAAGTCGCAATTCAGAGACAATTTGAGTGACCCATACCGTCAGCAACGCAAAGGCGGCTGGCCTTTCTCGACGGTGGACAATGGCTATATCGTTTCGGACTGCAGTGCCGAAGGATTGCGTGCATTCTTGCTCATGCAAGATGACCCGCGGCTCGCCAACAAGCTTGATGATGAGCGACTTTTCGATTGTGTCGACACGCTCCTGACGATGCAGAACGCAACAGGCGGCTTTGCCTCGTATGAACGCGTTCGCGGCACACAACTTCTCGAACTTCTGAATCCAGCTGAAGTGTTTGATCGCATCATGGTGGAGTACTGCTACGTCGAATGCACCTCGGCCGTCCATTCTGCCCTCTCACTCTTTCAAAAACGCTATCCAGCCTATCGTGCGGCAGAACTCAAGGAAAGCCGACGTCAGGCCATTGCCTACATCTTGACGGAGCAAAGACCGAACGGCAGCTTCTATGGCAGTTGGGGCATCTGCTTCACCTATGGCACCATGTTTGCCGTCGAGGCGCTCGTCTTGGCTGGCATGCGGTATGCAGACGATGCACCACTCCGACGTGCTGTGGATTTCTTGCTTGCCAAACAGCTTCCGGATGGCGGATGGGGCGAATCGTACCTCAGTTCGGAAACAGAACAATACGTCTCGACGGAACGGTCGCTTGTCGTGCAAACTTCTTGGGCGCTCATTGCGCTCGTACTGGCAGGACCGATTGATGTAGCGGGTGCATCGATGCGACGGGCCGTCAAGCTCTTGATGGCGCGGCAGACAGAGACGGGTGAGTGGTTACAGGAAGAGACGGAAGGTGTTTTTAATCGGACGTGCATGATTGGGTATCCCAACTACCGACACTACTTTACCGTCAAGGCATTGGGTCTTTACGCTAAGCATATACAGAAGCTATAGTCAAGAAAGCTAGAATCAGGTCAGCTTGTTGGCTCAGTCAAGTCAGTGCATGACACCGCTCGAGACGCTCGACATCTCGCAGACTGATGCACGCGAACCCAAGCTGCTGAAAAGGGCCTATCATGCTGCTTTGCTTAAAGTTCATCCAGATACAGCCCGAGATACATCGTCCGAGCGGCAGGGTCGGACGGTGGATAGCATCCGGGCTGCCTATCTCCAGCTCTCAGCAGCACTGCTCGAGGACAATCAGAGTCAAAAAGCGGCGAAAGAGACGTTTGGCTACACTGAGGTGGATCTAGATGACTTTCATTCACATGCAGCAAAGGAAGCAGACACGGGAGTCTATACGCTTGAATGTCGCTGCGGCTCAAACTTTTGCATCACGGAAGATGATTTGGAGCTTGGGCACGATCTGGTAGCCTGTGCTGGGTGTTCCCTCTTGGTCCGCGTACTGTATGAGGAGGTGGACGAGGCGTAGGCCGGTCTCTCAGGATGCTTCTTATAAGCTAATGACTCTATAATCACATGTCTCTATATATACCCAGTTTCCTTTTCCTGAATACCTAGACCTCGGATGTGGTCATTGTGGTGGTTTGTTCTTATCGCGATAAGCCAAACCATCACTGCCCCCTGCCCGCACATCCATCCATACGCTGCAACCAAGGGCCCAGATCAAAGCCTTGCTCATTTCTTGTCTTGAATTCACCAAGGACATGCCAATCAGACGCGCCGCATTGTTTCCGGCGCAGAGACAGAAGACACGTCACTTGATCAGAACAGGCGCCAGCCTTGACAAAACAGGCGACGCGCTTGGGCTTGGCCTCTTGACCTGTACGCTGCACGACGAGCTCGAGGATTGCAAGAGAAAGAGATGACCTCCTATCAAACCTCGGCCGTTGCTTCGTCTTCCGAGGAAGAGGGTGAAGACGCGCCGCGGTGTGTGCCCCATAGTATCGGCATCATCCAAACGACCGCCAATCCGGCACTCTTGCCCGCGGCCTTATTTGAACGGCCGGGCAAAGGCGATGGCTCTGACGACGAAGATGCCGTGCGCGTCATCACAACCTATTGTCCCTTGCAGACACCGACGCGCGACTATCACCCGGATACGCTCGATTGTATTGCCGTCGCTGCTGAAACGCTGATTGCACGCGGCGCTGTCGTCATTGTCCTCGATACAGGCTACTCGGCGCTTCAAAAGGATTTATCGACGCGATTTGCTGGGCGTGTGCCGATTGTGGCCACCAGCCTGCTGCAATTGGCAAGTCTCCGGATCGTCATGCCAAGGACGGGTGTCGTGACATTGGATCGACAAGGTATCTCGAATGTGAATTTGGCGGCCGTTTTGGCAGATCCAGCGACGCCGGTGTTGGGGATGGACCCTGCGAGTACCTGGCGTCAACTGCTCGACCCAGAAGAACCCGACGCGACGACGGAAGAAGAAGAAATGCCGTCTGAAACTCAAGAAGGCGGCACGACGGCATCCATTCCGATTGCGGGCGGCGTCCATGGGCCGACACGTATGGCGATGCCGATTGGTTCGTTGACGATGGGTCGCATGGGGAGTGCCTCGCCCGGTCTTCAATTGCTACCGACGAGCTATTCGTCTACTTTTGCCTCGGTCCGTGCCTTTGACGCGCGCGAGGTGCAAGATCCGGGTGAGCGACCCACCGCGCGCGATCGCGAACGCGACGTGCTTGCGAAATTGAGGCTTGAACGCTTGATTCAACACAATGACCAGATCCTGCTGGATGAGTTGCTGGCGGCTTGTAAGCAGTTGATTGCGCGCACGGGGAGTACCTGTATCATTCTTGAAGAACCACGGTTTGCGACGTTTACGCGCAGGTTACAGGCCTGTCTTGCTATAGAACGACCGGGTGTTGTCCTCTTTGATGTCGTGGCGACGGTGCAATGGCTCTATGCAGGCTATCGCACAGCACGCCCTCAGGCAGCTTTACGACGTCGCTCACCGTCTACAACGCCACGACCAGGTCACAGTAATGGCAGCAACACCAATCCTTTGCAAGCAAGCCATGGCCCCGTCGTGGAGATTGCAGCCGGCGTGGGGTTACCGATTGATGGCAACTATATTGGCGGCAGTAGCAGTTTTGCCGCCGCGAGTCCGCTTTCACGACGCGCGATGCATACGCGTGTCCAGCAGCAGCAGCAGCAGCAGCAGCAGCAGCAACGACAAGCGTTTGGCTTGGCTTCTCAGTTTGTCGGTGGGCGACCGATGAGTCGGCCGGGCATGTTGCGTGTGGCTTCATCGAGGGAAGAAAGAGCCGAGGATGCGAGTATCATTGGCGATACGATGCCAATGCCGGATGTTTGACAGCACGATAAAACAAGTAGATGTAGACGATTGATATTGACTATCTAATGCGTAAAGTAACGAAAAGAAAAGCAAGATGCCCTTTTGGTTCTGATGCAGATGCGATGAGAAAGCAAAGAAGGGAGCGTCACCTGCCATTGCACTCTAAAGTGTCAAGACAGGGAGTGGGTCCCAGAGGATCATCCATACCATTTTCCATTTTTTTCAAGTCCAAAGAACCAAACATTTATGCCCAGTCCTCCGTAGCCTGAGGCTCAGCAGCCCAGTCATCGGCACCGGAAGCGGCGTTCCAGTCTGGCTGAGCGTCTGTCTGGCCAGCGGTCGCGACAGCAGCGATACCGGCATCGACACCGCCCGTAGCGACGACGTTGGCACCATCGGCTGACCAGTCTGGTTCAGCGGCGGCGACGGCTGAAGGACCGGCAGCAGCCTCGAGGGCCTTGACGTCTTCCTGGTCTTGCTCTTCGGCGGCGACCTCTTCCGGGTCACGGTAGAAGTACAAGTCCACCATGACAGACCAAGGCTGCGTGCGCGAGCCGATCGTGCCACGGAGACGGAGCACCTCGCGGGCGAGCAAGTACCAGATCAAGCCAATAGCATGACGACCCTTGTTGTTGGTCGGGATGGCAATGTCGACGTGCGAGAGCGGCGAGTCGGTGTCGCACAGGGCAATGACAGGGATGTTGACGTACGAGGCCTCCTTGATGGCCTGTGCGTCGGTGCGCGGGTCCGTGACGATAATGAGACGGGGTTCCTTGAACGAACGCGTAATGTAGTTGGTAAAGTTACCGGGTGTGAATCGACCGGCGATGGCTGAAGCGCCCGTGTGCGAGGCGTACTTGAGCACGGCACGCTGACCATAGGGACGGGCCGAGATGGCACAGACATCGGCGGGGTTCTCAATGGTGGCGATGACACGGGCAGCGAGGACAATCTTCTCCCAGGTCTTGCCAATGTTGATGATGTTGACACCATCGGGACGACGCTGGTGGATGTAGGGTGTCATGCGGGTGTTGGCGTTCTTGGCACCGATGTGGGCCTGCGCTGCGAGGAGCATCTGGACGGTCTCTTGGTCGACATCGAAGGCTGCGGGGAGTTTGGAAGACATGGTTGAGGGAGAATGTGTAATGGATGGATAATGTTAGTCCTTGTCCCTCGTTGGATTCTGTTTCTGTGGTGTTGCGCGTGAATTGGATGTTTGCGGAAAAGACAGTCACGGCTAGTACAGCACAGGAATAGTAGTACAGAGCAAAGACTAAAGAGACTAATAGAGAGAATAGAGAGAATAGAAAGGAAGAAGAAGCTAGAGCCGGACAGAAGGGACACCGACAAAGAGTCCCGTCAAGAGACCAGCCAGCAGGATCGCCAGAAACAGCACCCACATCGACCGCTTAAACAACAAGGACCGGACATAGGGCTCCTTGATGCGGATAAACGAGCAAAAAGTAGACTCAGAGACACCCGCCATAGCCAAGAGAGGATCGAGTTCATACTGATAGGCCAAACAGCCGTAGCTGGCGACGAAAAAGGGCAAGAGCACCCAAACACGTGTCTTGCGGCCAAAGTCGAGAAAGACAAGGGAAAAGGCCGTCCAGAGGGCGCCCAACAGGGCCAGCAAGCCGAGCAAGAGACGCAAGACGGCACTCAGTGGTACCAAGTTGCCAAGAGCCTTGGCGCGCAGAAAGCCCGGGAAGGCTTCCCGTTCCATCGCTTGGAAGATGTAGTCGCGTGCTTCATCAAATACTTCAGGATCGTCTCGGCCATCGACCTCAATCGCGGTCGCAATACCGCGCGTGATGTGAGGCGGCAGGGCAATCTCCCGCTCAGAGCCTTGAATCAAATAGGCATACAAGATGCGTTCGGCCGAGGCGCGGATATCACGCCGGTTGATGGTATGATTCGGTGAATCACCGGCGAGGTTGCCATCCGAGAGATACGAGTCGCGGTTCTGACGGAAATCATAGCCCGTGTCGGAATAGTCGGATCGGTCTTCGGGCATGCGGTCGTCGTCATAGTCTTCATCATTATAGTACTCTTTACCCACATTGCGATGACCACTGCCACTGCCGCCGACATCATCTTCTGCCATATCGCGCCGCTTCTCTTCACCGCGACTGCTGCTTCTCAAAAAGGGCGAGACATGCGGGTCTTCTGAATCGTTGAAATTGCCCATCTCTGTGATGAGCTCATTGCCAGAGAGACGCGAGCGCGTGCGTGGGATGCCGCTCTGATCTTGACCATGACGGCCGCCACTGCGTGTCAAGTCGTCGGGTGTCGCGACCAGCACAGAACGTCGGAGTTCGCGGACATAGAGGCGGCAAAGAGCGAGATGCTGTGAAATATCGAGAAAACAGTCGAGGTCTGTGAGTCAGCTTGCATTCTTGCAATGAGGAGATGAACGCACAGTCGACGCTGCGCTGTTGATCGCGCATATAGATGTAGAAGCTGCAGGTGAGTCAGTTGTCAATAAACAAGGTGAAGCGCGCATACCTGTAGAGATCGACGGGCGCTTGCGTGCGCCGTGCAAGTACTTCAATGAGCGTGGGTAGACGCTGCTTGTCCATGTGTAATGAGTCTCCTTCTTCCTGCTATAGCTTCTTCTAAGGAGGTCTCTTTCTTGCGGAAGTCTTGTTGTCTCCTGCTTGGGTCTTTTGTTTGTTTGGCGACAGTGCTTATAACCTATCATGATAACAGATGTTGCTACGCCGACACACACAAAATCTGCTTACCTCCCGTCTGACTCGCCGTCAACGCCTCTCGGAAGGTCTTCTCTGCCTCGGATGCATCTTGACCTGCAGACCACCATCGCAATTGTGCCGCGGGACTCTTGAACTGACCCGCGCGCATCCAGCCAAACAACGCATCAAGCATAGTTTGCCGCTCCTCTGGATGCCGCTCATTCCATGGCGAGATCCAAAAGCCATGAAAGCAAAAGTTTTTAAAAATGAGCATCGAGGCTGGGATCTTGAGGGGTTGACGTGCCATGGCGCCATAGGTGACGATATGCGCATCCGCGGCGAGTTGGCGACAGAGGTCGAGTGTGGCACTGCCGCCGACACAGTTGAGTGCCAAGGTCGGTGGCTGCGTCTTGTAGTGCTCCGTCTTGAGCGTTTGCATAAAGTCCTTGTTCGCCAGTTGCTTGTCTGTAATCACGAGATCCGCACCCAGCGCGAGGAGCTGTTGCCGGACGGCATCACTGCCAGGACGCTCGCGGATGACATTGATGCTTTTGAAGCCCCAGAGCTTGCCGATTTGAATCGCCGACTGACCGACTGCACTGTTGGCACCATTTTGAATCCACCAGTCACCAGGTTTGAGCTGTGCAAAGTCGCGGAGCATGCGATAGGCGGTGCACGGATTAATACTTGCCGTGGCGACATCAACCGGTGACAAGCCGCTTGCATCAACAGCGACCAAATCATCCGCTGAGGCAAGCGCGTGCGTCCGCCAAGTACCAAAACCTGGACGCTTCATGAGTGCCCATTGTCCTAACTGCCACTTCATCGAACTCACGTTTGAGCCGGCACCAATCACCTCGACGAGTCCCTCGTTGCCTGCCACGGCCGCGGGTTCTGCCAAGCCATAGTCCTTTTTGAAGTGTGGTTTTGCAGGATAGACGCCTTCAATCTGATTCAAGTCGGCCGGGTTGATGGGCGAGGCTAGAAATCGAACCAAGAATTGGTCTGGTGATGGCGAGGGTACCTCGTAGCTGCGGACTTGCAGGACTTGAGCGGGGTCGCCGTGCTCGGTAAATAAGACGGCTCGGGCAGTGAGATGCCTGCAGCCTCGGCGACAGATCACTCTTGTACGCTGCAGCATGGCTTGGACTATGCCTATGAGACGTCGGCTAGCTAATTAATTCATTAATGTCGTTGCGACTTGTTTGTTTACTTTCTCGCGCGCATCCATCACCTCGACCAACACCATCAGCTTCTCATGATTGAGCAACCGGCGTCACGCCATGAGTCGGCGGAAGCGTCAGATTCTGATCTGGCAAAGGAGCTCGATCAGTGGCCAGTCTCGTCGACTGCGTCCCTTGGCTCAAATGGGTACTACGGGCAGGTCCGTCTCCAAGGACTTAGAATTGACGAATACAAGGGCGGGCATGGGCAAATGATCAGCGTCGGACGCTGTGATGCCCTCACCGGCCGCGATAGATGCTCGTCGCGGTCCCAGAGCTTGTCGAACCTCTACACTGTGTTTCAATTAGAGCCACTTTTTGTGGACACAGCCAACCAAGGCGATATCATAAAACGCTGCGGGCCAGGCGGATTCTTCGATCCCGATGGGGAATCGTCCATTGTGTCCGAGGTGCAAAGTAGCCACAGCACGAATCTGGCAGCGAATGTTGCTTTTCCGAAGCCATCTGCCACCATCGGGCACACGTTTGGGTCAACCACTACGTTCACACGCAAGTCGGCCTGCACGGCGGGCGCGCGGGTGTCCAAGTCTCTGGTCACGGTCTTGTTTCCAGCTACGTCGCAGCTGTCTCGACAGCATCAAACGACATTGCCCTTCAGGTTCGCATTCGACGCACGCGG
The DNA here is from genome assembly GCA_003717165.1 of Protomyces inundatus. Classification (NCBI taxonomy): domain Eukaryota; kingdom Fungi; phylum Ascomycota; class Taphrinomycetes; order Taphrinales; family Protomycetaceae; genus Protomyces; species Protomyces inundatus. Next base: position 13,644 of record QXDR01000024.1, on the reverse strand, counting down.
CTGCAACGGAATCATCGGCTTCAGATTGACAGTGACACAGCTGTTTGCGAAACGCGGTCTTGGCTACTTCAAAGCGGCATATCAACATCAAGTTTCACTGTGCCTCTTTCTCAAGGCGCCGCTTTATGCTTTGCGACTCTCGGCGTCCGCAAGTCCGCCAGATCCTTCCGATCCCGTACAGCATTCGGTGTATCCGGCCATGACCACCACTTCCGGCCCAGCACTCGGCGCGTCATGGGCAATAATGTCAACAGGAATTGCAAGGGCGAGGCGCCATGTACCGCCAGTACGCATGAAAGCAGATCCACGCGTCGGCGATCGCCCATTCTCGATTATGCACCTGTTCCACCGCATGAAGTACATTCGCCTCTGGATTCCGAGCGAAGACAGAATTCGCCGTACTCAGGCTATCGCAGCTCATCGTAAGCAAGCCACTATGGACAAGAAGGCGCGTGCCGAGCTCAGGAAGCAGAAGAGACAAAAGAAGCGCGAAGTCAAGGTGCAGAAGGAACAAGTAAAGCGTGAAAACAAGGAGCAACAGGGGTGTGGAGACAACAGTATACAGCCTGAGGTGCAGTGTCCGCCTTTGACTGACATGCAATCATATGCTACGCGTTCTGACGAGCATGGCAGTATACTTTGTCGCAAGCTGTTGCGACGCGACTTCGAAATCCCATGTGTCATGTTCACGGGGGAGTGAGGTCTCGACGCGCGCCCTTGCAACGCAACATCCTCGAGGGCTTTCACGATTTTTGTACAACAACATGCCGAGGCATCAGCACATTGCCCAGGTTTGACTCAAAGTGCATCCAAAGTTTGCTAACATCCCAGACGAAATTATTACGATTGTGAATACTAGCGAGCAAAGACGACACAAGAATTTACATGTCGCATGGGTACACTTTGATAGATGCGCTGAAGCTTGCTTACTCACAAGAAATGGGCATTACGATTGACAAGCGAGCATGAGCATTATCCTTATTACTTGTGTAAAAGCGTTGAACTGTTTGACTAGGAATAGTGAAGGTGGGTTCGGCTCAAGCCGCGGCCGAGGGGTGCTCTTGCATGGGATCGAGCCCTCCGTTTTGCTTTCGCACTGGCGAGCTCTTACAAGTTGCAGCCTAGCATTGACACTCTTGGCAGTCCTGATTATTGCTGCTTCCCATTGACACATACGGTTGAGGTACGCCATCGTCTGCATTACTGACGAAGACACCCTGTTGTTATGTCGTGACTTGTCCCATCGTGTCCCGCATTACGAACCACGAGCTTGTCGCGCCATCTATGTATTGAGTCAATCTGAGTCGATCAAGGTGCTCGGTGAATGTAGGCTGTTTGAGTCATCGTCCTGATCCGCGGTGACGCAACTTTAGAAACGTATTTATACTCTCTTCAGAGCGAACCTCGGCCTCGGAACAAATCAAGGAAAGTAAGACTTGACAACTTTGCCGATCAGCAATGCTTGGACATGCTTTCAGCTCTATGCTAAACGACACGTCCGGTCGTATTCATTTGACAACAGAGCTACCCTCTGCCACGCTCTTTTTGGACTTTGACAAACCCAAGGTCTACGCCGTGGATGAAACTCGCATGCTCCTCAAAATTGGGCCCATCAAGGCAATGATTGAAGACTTGTTTGATGGAAAGGAAGGCATTCGCTACCGCAATAGCTCCGTCGCTGTTCGAATCGATGCGATGAGCGAGGATGATGACTTTACGCCGCCGCCTGACGAAGCTGGTCATTTGCTGGACCCCAACCGGGAATGGAATGGCAAGCGTGCCACCAAAAATCTCACTACCTGTGCCGGCTTCGACCCTGCTCGGATGTCTAGAGACCATGTGGACAGGGAACTCACCAGTGCGTATCATAATCCGCACTGGAACAGCTCGCATCCCGTGGTTCACAGGATCGATAGCCATATCGAGTGGCCATTCAAGCCTTCCGACTACAGTTACGAGGATTGGACAACTCCTGCGGTCTGGATTGGTTGGCAGTCGGCTGCTGCGGAACTACAGCAAATGGCTGGATTCCGCGTGAGAATCAAGCACACACTCCGTGCCACGAGTCCGTTTGCCTATCTGACTGGCAAGCGTGTCATGAGCGAGGCAACGATCCGCCTGCGACTCGCTCGCGATCCTCCGTCTGGAGAGAAGAGCCAAACGAATGAAGTGCTGATGACTGCTTGGGCCGACGACACTGTTGCATACCACGGCCAATGTCCGAAGGGAAACGACATGAAGATTGACTACACAGCTCTGCGCTACTATGCGAAATTGTCAAGTAGACTCAGATGGACGCCGTGGACGCCATAATTTGCTCGTGCTTGGGCGTCTAGCAGCCGAAATGCATTTTGATATCTATATAGCGATCTTGAGACTATCCTAGATGGTGATATATGGCATCAAGATGCCACCGATGCAGCGACCGTTGGTAATAGCAACAAGATTACTGAGCACCCGCCTGCTGCAATGTGGCAACGGCCTCGAGATACTGCTTCTCGAGCGCTTCCTCATCAATCACCTTGAGCGGCACCGTCTCTGCCAACGCCTCTTCGCGCTTCTTGAAGAGCGTCACGCGCTGCACGGCGCGATCACCACGTGAAATCTTGCCGCCATTGCCAATCTGATTCCACCAGTACTTGCCTTCGTCTGCCTCGACAATCGAGATGGCGAGCCCGTCCTTGCCGGCACGGGCGGTACGGCCGACGCGATGAACGTATTGCCGTGCGGGAACGGAAGAAGCGTAATTGATGATGGCTGGTGTGGCCGTGTCGAGGCCGCGTGAGATGAGGTCTGACGCGACGAGGAAGCGTAGCGTGCCTTGCTCGAATTGTTTGAGCAGTGCTTTGCGCACCGTAGATGTTTGCACGGATGTAAAGGCAGCGCAAGGTACAAAGCTTGCAAGCAGCTTGGCGAGTCGCTGTGCAGATTCGTTGCTATTGGTAAAAATGATGGCAGACGCAAGGTCGAGCCGATGAATGGTGTGTAGCAAAACGAGCGGTTTCGGTACTTTGTCGGGGGCGTGGACAAAATACTCGGTCAATGTGGCCGGCAGTGCAAACTTTTCGGCATCTTCCTGCACGAGATGAAGAACGGGATTTGTCAGGTTGAGTAGTGCCAAAAGTCCAGGGTCGGAACTCATGGTGGCTGAAAAGATGAGACGTTGACAGCGCTCTGGACTGCCGGGAAGAAGGGTCGTTTGCTTGACTGGTAATGCGGCATCTACTTTTTGCGCCCATCCATGAAAGGACTGATTGAGTAGACGGTCGCCTTCGTCAATCACTAAAAAGCGCAAGTGCTTGAGGGTGAAGCCCTGTGTGGATTGCAGATGGTCAACGAGACGTCCTGGCGTACAGACCAGAATGTCGACTCTGCTGTCATCCAGAACAAGCAGCTTTTGTTCAGCTGCAAAAAGACGTGCCGAGGAAAGGTACTGAACTTTAAGACCTAGCTTGGCATTCAGAATCTCGAGCGTCTCCATGATTTGCTGAACGAGCTCGCGCGTCGGGACAATGATGAGCGCGCGCAAGGCCGTGATGCGTCGCGTATGCAGCGTCTGCAGAATCGGCAGCAAATAAGTCATGGTCTTGCCCGAGCCTGTTGGCGCAGAGACGAGATGGTCTTGACGGTCTTCAGGTAAATGTTTGCGAAGTAGTACAGGCAAGAGCGCTGCTTGGACGGCAAAGGCGTCTGTAAAGCCATGCTTTGATAGGTTTTCTTGAAGCTTGGTCGCCAGTGGCAGCGAATCAAACGGTACCGTCAGAGACGTTTGAATGAGCTGAGGATGCTGCAGATACGCTGGCAGACCGGCGCGCGAAGAGACATGTTGCCGCTTGACCTTGCGCGCTGCCGGTTGCGGCACAGGACCGAGATCAGCGCCTGCTTCTTTCACAGTACTAGGCTGCTTGACTGGCGCTTGCTCGCGCTCATGGAACTGATCAAGTAGCTGTTGATGGCCTCGTTTGCGCTTCAAAGTCGCCATCCTTGTTCCTGATCAAGTTGTCTCTTTGGTTCGTCGTTCAAAAAGTTATTTTTTTTCCTTCTTCGCGACCAACACAAGAGACAACCATGTCGGACGAGGTTATCTGGCAATGTGTATGTTCTAGACTCTATCCTATGGCATGCTAATCTCAGATCAACCAGCAGTTTTGCTCTTACAAGGTCAAGTCGACTGAACAAAACTTTTGCCGCAACGAGTACAATGTTTCGGGCTTGTGCAGCCGACAGTCTTGCCCGCTTGCCAATTCGCGGTATGCCACCGTCAGGGAGAAGGATGGCAAGCTCTATCTCTACATGAAGACGGTGGAAAGGGCGCATATGCCTGCCAAGCTCTGGGAACGCATCAGGTTGCCTAAAAATTATACAGAGGCGCTCAAGCTGATTGACGAGAAGCTGCAGTACTGGCCAAACTTCAACTCGCACAAGTGCAAGCAGCGGCTGACGAAGCTGACGCAATACCTCATCAAGTCGCGCAAGATGGCCATGGCGCCGCAAGTCAAGCTCATTCCTATCAAGCCGAAGCAAACAAAACGCGAGGCGGCTCGCGAACGCAAGGCGCTTGTGGCGGCCAAGCTGGAAAAGTCGATTGAAAAAGAGCTGATTGAGCGACTCAAGTCGGGTGTCTATGGCGAGATGCCGCTCAATGTCAATGAAGATGTCTGGCAGCGCTTCTTGAATGCCAAGAATGGCTTGCAGGATGACACGGATGCAGCAGAGATGGAGGAAGAGCTCGAGCTCGAGGGTGAGACGGAGTTTGTGGAAGAAAGCGATGCCGAGTCGGATGAAGACATTGAGGACTGGTGGGCTGAGGAGAGCCAAGCCGACTCACAGGCTTCAAGTGATGAGGATGGCAGCGGCAGTGGCAGCGAGGCGGATGGCGAGGAGAAGAGCAAGAAGCGCAAGGCACCGCAGAGCAAGCGGCCCTCGAAGCGTGTCGAGATTGAGTATGAGCAAGAACAGACGCCCCAGGCTCAGTTGCAGATGGCTTAGTATATCTAGCGCTTTAGCATCTAGTAGCACAAGCACAAGCACAAGTACCTTTAGCATTCTAGTAGTAGCAGTCAGTACCTGGATCGAGTCTCCTGCGGCTCTGGCGGATTCGATTTGGCAGCGTCGGACCAGGCGGACTTGACACCACATCTATAAAACAAGTCGACCGACCTTGATTGAATCACAAGATGGCCAGCGACAAGAACATCCTCCTTCTGCCAGGTGACGGTATCGGCCCTGATGTCGTGGCCGAGGCACAAAAGATCCTAGCCCTGTTCCCCGAGTTCAAGACAACGACAGCGCTCTTTGGCGGCTGCTCTATCGATGCGCATGGCACCTCGTTGACGGATGAGGTGCTCGAGCAAGCCCTTGCAGCAGATGCCATCTTGATGGGTGCTGTCGGTGGACCCAAATGGGGAACGGGCCCGGTCCGCCCAGAGCAAGGCCTGCTCAAGCTGCGCTCCAAACTCGACGTCTTTGCCAACATTCGGCCGTGCTCGTTTCCTGCCGAAGGTCTGCGCAAGCTTTCGCCACTCAAGGAGGAAAAGACCAAAGGCACCGATGTCACGGTCGTGCGCGAACTCTGCGGCGGTGCCTACTTTGGCGCCAAGCACGAAGCAACGGAACACGACGGCAAGTATGCCATGGACGAGTGGCCGTATCACACGACTGAAATTGAGCGCATCGTCCGCGTTGCTGCAAAAATGGCGCAAGACGAAGGCCGTCCTTTGCTTTCGATTGACAAGGCCAATGTTCTGGCCACCTCGCGTCTCTGGCGCCAAACAGTCGACCGTATCCGCAAAGACGAGTTCCCCGACGTGACTTTTAACGGCCATCACCTCGTTGATTCATCTGCCATGATGATTGTCCTTAATCCAACCAAGTTCAACGGCATCTGTGTCACGGAAAATCTCATGGGCGATATCATTTCAGATTGTCTATCTGCCGTACCAGGCACCCTGGGTGTCATGCCGTCTGCGAGTATTGCCGGCACGCCGCCTTGCAAAGGTGTCTATGAGCCTATCCACGGTTCAGCGCCGGATATCGCCGGCAAGGGTATTGCCAACCCGGTCGGTACCATCTTGTCGGTTGCCATGATGTTTGAGCTTTCGTTTAGCATGCAAAAGGAAGGTGCCGCGATTCGCGAAGCTGTCAGGCTCGTGTTGGAGGACAAGGCACTCGGCGGCCGTGAGATGCGAACGCGTGACTTGCAAGGGTCGCATAGTACCACGGAGGTTGGCGAGGCCATCTGCGAGGAGGTCAAGAAGATTCTCGGTCTGTAGTCATCATAGCCAACAGCAGCGGATCAACCATCAATAAAGAGTGTGTGTTGGTCAATCGAGATGAGCCGCTCTTCCGCTTTGCGCATCGTGCCCGAGATGCCGAGGACGCGCATGACCGGTCCAATGACATCGTCACCGGCGCGTTTTTGTCCGGGTAGACGCAAGTAGGTCAACGCGGCCCAGGCATATCGATAGTGCGCGCGATCGGCTTGCAAGATGCCACGCGTCGTCATGCTAGAGTAGTATTTCACTGCCGTCAGTATAGCGTAGGGTCAATAGCAACGTACGGTGCAAGCTTGAAGCAAGGAGACCGCTGCCGTGTTTGCCAAAATTGAGGGCAATTTCATCACGAAGCAGGTCAACAAGCTGGCGCGCAGAGAGTTCAAGCGCTTCAGCGGATGGATGCAGAATCTCAAAGAGGATATAGCGATTCTTGAGCCTGACCATGCTGCTCGCCTTGGCAAAGTGAACTAGAGAGCAAGCAGAGCGTACAATGAGAGCTAGCGTGTGCTATAGCGTTGTGTGGGTTGCTTTACAAATTTTAAAACAAGGTTCATGAGCCTCCTTTCTACTCAATCGCCTGCTTCTTCTTGCTCGCCTTGCGCTGTGGCTTAGTCGGCGTCGCCGTGCCTTGCGTACCGCCCGTCGTCTCGATCGATCGCCGGCCATTGAGATTCTCTGCTTGAGGCGCCGCTGCTGGCCAACCATAGCCGCCACTGCCGCTCGTACTGCTGACGGGCGTTGTGTGTCCGCTGCTGCTCGCGACACTGCCCAGCGTCCAGACTTGTTCACGGCCAGCTTCCAGATCAAGCTCGCCGAGCGGGATCCGTGCGAATCCGTCTGCCTCGTCGACTTGACCCTTGACGACGTCAGTGTACTCGAACCGCGTCAGCTTTTCCGGTTGCAGCTGCGGCAAGAAATTGCGATGCGCGACGTAGAAGCACGAGGCGGCAAGGATACTGCCACCGATGAGGTCGACAAAGTAGTGATGCGTCAGGTACATGGTGCTCCACCAAATCCAAAGCACGTAGCCGTAGAAATACGGTGTCGCTTTGGGAAAGACGTGTGCAAGAAAGAGCGCTTCAATCGTGGCGCTGCCAGAGTGCAATGAGGGAAAGGCACCAAAGACCATGGGCGAGGCGGTGAAGGTTGCCGTGTAGCCGTTGCCGCCAAAGAGCGTATCAATACGCGCGAGACCGCCAGGAGAGCCATGCATGCCATAGTTGGCCGGTGCTAGGCCATAGAGATTCTCATACCACGGCGGCGAGCATGGAAAGGCAATCTGGATGAGGACGCCAATGATGTTCATGTACCCAAAGGCCATGGAAAAGACGGGCACCGTCTCGGGCGGTCCAAAGAGGAAGAGAAATCCTGCGCAGACGAACGGTCCTGCATAGTGAATGACGCCGTACGGCAGCCACGCGAGCACGTCGAGGGCGCTGTTGGTGTGTTTTGCCAGGATATTCGACAAGTTTGCGCCGTAGAGGATGTTTTCCAAAGCTGGCAGGACGCGAACGGAGATGGGCGGTCGATACGTCGCCGGGATGAAGCGGCAGGAAAAGAAAAAGACGAGCCAGCACGCGACGGGCATGAATGGGAGAAAAAACTGTGAAAGAATCGGCACGAGCAAAAGGATGCTGATGCCTGCGCAAAACGCGAGCTTGAAGAGAAGAGGTGCCTCTGCGATGCTCAATGCGAACGTCGCAAGCGCAAGTAGAAAGATCCATTGCGCGTCGAGCTTGTGCCAGCGATGTTGCCGGAACGCGTCGATTGTATCTTTTGGATTGAAAGAGAATGTGATGTTGCCATAGTCGGTTGTGCGCTTGGCGGCGAGACGTATCCGGCCAACGAGTCTACCCAGTCCCATTGAGGACCTCCCTGATTTGTGCAGCTACGGCGGCGAGCGAGCGACTTGCTGTTGCTTTGTTGTGCGGATATGTAGTCTTGTTCAGGTCGTCTATGGAAGCAAGTACAGTACTTGCAGATAGACAGTGAAAAGCGAAGATCATGAGGCCCATAACGAATCATGACAGATCAAGGATCAGAGAGGAGAGCAGATGCAAGCGTTTATATGAGTGATGCAAATGATATCTACTCGGACGGGATCGAGACTTCACCAGCCTTGATGTCGTCACCGAGTTCCTTCGGGTTGCGTCCATCGACGGTGCAGCCAACAGAGAACGAGGTGCCTGGCTAGTTAGTGAGTGACCTTGAGAGAGTGAAGAGAATATACCGAGAATCTCGAGAACGGTTCCCTGGAGGTCCTTGGCCATCGACTTGAACTGCATCTTGCGGGCAATCTCAACAATCTCGTCAAGAGGAATGTTGCCAGAGTGCTTGATGTTCTTCTCCTTCTTGCGGTCACGCGGCGCCTCCTTGAGGGCCTTGATGACGAGCGACGAGGCCGAGGGAACAACAGACACGGCAGCTTGACGGTTCTGGATCGTCAAACGCACAGTCACACGCAAACCCTTCCACTCCTGGGTGGCCTTGGCAATGTCCTCACCCACCTTCTTGGGCGACAGACCGAGCGGACCAATCTTGGGAGCGAGCGAAGCCGATGAACCGACTTCACCACCCTGGGCGCGCAAGTGGATGATTTTGATCTCGTTGGGGTCGATTTTCGGTGCCATGATGAAGAGAGAGAGATGAACGGACTACCACGACTCTGTCTAGAAAGAGAGAGCGACGCTGCTTAGGTGGATGTCTTGAGGTCTGCCTTGTGGACTCTCTCTCCTGCTTGTCGCTTGTCTTTCGCTCGTCAAAATTATTTTTTCGGTTGTGGCGCTGTGACTGCGAAAGCATCAACTGAACTAGTCTACTAGTCTACTTAGGTCTATAGCAAGACTAGCTAGACTAGCTAGATGAAGACACGAGCGGCAGCACCTCACCAACACCGGGCTTGCCGCCAGAACTCGTGCCAAGCAGCGCTTCCTCCATTTGCTCCCGCGTCGAGGCCTGCACGCGATGGTTTTTAAGAGTCGACATCGTGTGCTTCGGCATCGGCGAAACGCTCGTCGTGACAAAGCAGCTGTCGAGCATCGACTCCAGCTCCGGCATAGTACAGGCATAGCCTTCTGCCGCATGGTGAATGTCAATGAACCGACCGAGTCGGTCTTCTTCATCCATAGACTCTTTTGTAAGCCTGTTTTGCCGCCGCCTTGCGTATCGTTCAGCACGGTTGGGATCTTGTAGAGGATACTCGCTTGCCAGCGTCGCTTCAATCGACGGCAAAGAAAGACGCTCGGCCTCGCTGACCGGCTTTTGAAGCGCCTCTTCTCGTTTTGCACGACCTTCAAGCATCTTTGCGCGATCCCGACTCGCCTTGATGGGGATCTGTGCCTGCGTCTCTTGCAGATAGGTCACCATGTAATCACGCCGCCTCTCGGCCATCTCGCGCTTCCAGACGGCATAGGCCTGTGTTGATTTGGCAATCGTCTGCGGTGCCGGACCGGTCTTTTCAGGCGTCGGCAGTGGCTTTGGCTGACGAACGGCGGAACTGTTTTTTGGCAAGAAGCCGGGCGCATACCCAATCTTGCCTGGTATATAGTCTTTGAGCACTCTTCTAGCTGCCATCTCTTGCTTTTGACTTGGTTCTAGTCTGACTTGTCTGACTTGTCTGTCTTGTTCGGCGACACGAAAGTCGAACAAGCGACTTGAAGCAGAGACAAGCACAACAACAACAAGATATCAAAAGGCAAGCATGAATAGCGATCTAGAAAGACTGGAAAGGCTCGAGCAAGGCATCACGCAGGTCCTCTATCAGATTGACGCGCGATTTTCAGCCGCCCATCGCATTATCACCGGCAGCGTCCTGCCATTAATTGAACAATACGGCGAACACAGCAACACGGCATGGGAACACTCGGCGTTTTGGAAGGGTTTCTTTGAAAGGAGTGCCAATGTCGCCATCGACGGCTATCAAGAGGGCAATACAGAACAACAAGATGACCAGGAAGACCTCGAAGACAGCCAAGACCAAGCACGCGACGCGTCGATACTCGATTCAGATTTGACACGCGGAACAATCACGCGTAGCAACCGCTCGATGAATGCTACAGCCCAGAGCCCGCTTGACTTGACGGGCGACGACGATGAAGAAGGTCGCGCCTACCACGACGCGTCCCACCTCGACGACAGCGACCTCTCGCATACACCGACGCGCCCGCCTGGTGACTATTCACGCGCCACGGCCCAAACACCGCCTTCGCAGCTCATCCATCGAGACCCGGATGTCTCCTCAACACCGCTGACATCACCCACGCAGCAGTATCCGCGCCGTACACCAAAATCAGGCCGATCGACGGCGCGCAAGGGCAAGCTGTTGCATCGCGTGCTCGACACCAACTGGCGCGTTCAAGCAACACCGTTGCGTCAGGAGAGTACCTCGCCGCCAGGCAGTCCGCAGTTGACAACGGATGTTGGTCGATTGTCGTTGTCAGAGCGCACGCCGGGCAAACAAGCACAGATGCTGGACGACGACGATGATTCGAGTCTGGGCCAATGGTCGCCGCCCGTCACGCTCGCCTTTTCCCTGCCGCCTTCGAAGTTGCTGCGGACGCCAGCCAAGGAGGCGGCGCGACACATGGTGGATGATTTGCTCAGAACGGCCGGCGCCCATGACTTGTCGAGCTTGGCGAGTCAGCCGAGTCATGCCACGGCGAGTGTGGCCGAAGGCGCCAGCAACCGTCGCTTGTTTGAGGAAGATTCGACGCCGATTGCCAAAAAGGGCGGCGGCAATCTCGATGCCTGGCAAGCCTCGCAGGCCGATGCATGGGATCAGAGCATCTTGTAGTGTAGCAGTCAGACTAGAGAAAGAGACGCTTGCGATCCGATTCGAGACCCGCGTTGCTTTCCCAGACCACTTCACCGGCACGCGCCACGCCACTCATGACCTCGCGACATTTGAGTGTGAATCGCGGACCAATCTCTTGCAGCCGTACCTTGTCGCCGGCGCCGGCAAATAAATAGCGGTGGCGACGGAAAAAGATGAAATCGCGCGAATTGTGCAGCGTCAAGGTCTGTCGGCCTTGAATCTGCGGCACGGTCGGCACGAGCGATTGAAAGATGGCGGCGATGCTCTGACCGAGCGCTGTTGTAAAGTTTTGCAAAATCAGCTCAGGATGATGCGTCGTGTGCGTGGCGAGCTGCCGCAGCTGCAGCGACGAGACTGTGAAATAGGCTGTCGGTCCCTCTGGCAACTTGATGAAACTGAGCGCATTCACCTCTTTGCGATCTTCATTGACGACAATCAAGTTGCTGTAGCCGCGATTGGCCGCGAACTTGGCAATCTCGGCAATCGTATACTTGTTGGAGCCACGCCGGATCGTGTCTGACAATGGAAAGATGCTTTGCAAGACGGTCATAAAGTGATAGGAAATCTTTGTTGGATTCGGCGACGTCGTGATGAGCGTCCGCCTGCCTTCTGCAGTCTGCCGTATCTCGGACGCCTCTGCAGCAGTCGCATCCGCTTCATCTTCCTCGTCATCACTGGCGGCCGTCTTTTCAGCCTGCGGCTCCTGCTTGAGCACCAAGTTGGAATCAGTCTGCACTTGCTGACCGACAAGATCACTGCGTCGCGTGGGATCATAGCGCCGCTTCATATCCACCGTCTGCGGCACCTGCTCCGCCTGCCGCTGCACGCGCAGCTTGGGATCCTGCTCCTCACGCTTGGCCCGCTCGCGTCGCAAGGCTGACTTTTCCTTGCCGAGACGCGTCTTGCGCTCATTGTAGTTGTCGCTTCGGATGAGCTTGTTTTTGACCATGGCTGCGATAGCGAAAGGATTGTTATGCCAGATCAAGCGACTGTGTCGGTGTCGCGGCAGTGCAGTCGCGATTCAACTTTTTTTGGATTGTCGCACGACAGGCACATCTGCGTCGCTCAAGCGGCAGGCCTTTAGCTGAGACAACCGAGCACTGAGTAGATCCTGAGTTGACGCTGCTCTTAGCCTACAGAGCCTATTGCTCTTGCTCTTGACCTTGAGAAATCACCGTTGCTCGCTCATTACCCTGCAAGCTTCTTGGAAACCTTGGATAAGCCAGGTACCAGCACATCTTTGCCCAAGACAGCTACACCACCACGCCGACGGCAGTCAAGCAAGATCACTGTCTGACTATTTTGATGACGAGGATCTGCGACGTGAGCTTGCAGACGGCCGCATCAAGGTCGCGTTGAGCCAAGTGTCCATTTCGACTCAAGTCGCGATCACTGTCTACTGCTACCGACGGGCTCTCGTCGGGTGCACATGCATTGTCGCCTAGTCTGCCATCTGATTGCAGCTCACGATCGATCAGAGAAGAAGCCGCGGTGCCGAGCAGTGAACCATCCTTTCAAGAACTAGAGGGGATAGACCTGATCACTCGCCTTAGGGACAACGAGCCTACGGAAGAGCCAGCAAAATCAGTGACCGCTCAAGGAGCGGTCAAGACATTCCCAGGCATTGCCAAAAGAAATATAGCATTGGCAGGTGCCGTTGACAAGCCCACTTCGAAAATTGCTGATGGACCGGCAGCTCTCTCGAATGTAACCACTTCTTGTGCCGATGGAACACCTGATGGGTCACTTCCGACATTGAATGCTCAGCCAGTCGTAAGCGCTTTCGGAGTCGATGCCCGTACACAAAGCGCGCAGTATCTGATAGGTTCCTGTCGAACGAGAGTACTTCTGAGAAATGCAGGCGCGAGTAGGATGCAGAGGATGTCAATCGAATGTGGACATCGCAGAAGCCTTACAGTAGTGCACCCAGTCAACGACCTTGGTATATCATGCCCGATTCGCATGGTCTCGACTTGGCGCATGACGTCAAATGGACACTGAGTGTGATCTCAGTCGTATGTGTGTATGTGGAAATGGCGTTGGAGAAGCTCTTACTTGCTCCACAATATGACTCAGCAACCGTACCCAGCGCTTGCCGAGATTCCTGGCGCTATGGCTGACGTTACCGAGATTCCTGGCGCTATGGCTGACGTTACCGAGATTCCTGGCGCTATGGCTGACGTTACCGAGATTCCTGGCGCTATGGCTGACGTTACCGAGATTCCTGGCGCTATGGCTGACGTTACCAGAGGTGAAGTCCATTCCGAGAGACATGTGAAGGTAATCAGGTTTGCCCCCAACGATTCTGCTATCACACAGGCTAAGGGAGTTGTTGCCCCTTTGCTCGTCCACTGGAATGCTACCGGCGTCGCCAATACATGGTGGCTTCCATGACACCCCTGAATCTGCTCTTATTTCATCGAACGCCTCTATCTACACAGGTTGCTAAAAGCCCACGTCTTTTAGCCCCTGGCCCACGTAACATGTTAAGCCAAACAGATAGCGACCACGTCTTTTAGCCCCCAAAATGCCACGTCTTTTAGCCCCTGCCGCGCG